>JAHWFO010039269.1:2264389-2342603 GCA_023313115.1 Rhysida immarginata
TAATAATAATAATAATAATAATAATAATAATAATAATAATAATAATAATTTACCAATGTAATAATCAAACTGAATAAATGGAAAGTAAAAGTAATGTCTATTTAATTTAATTTAATAATAGTTTATTCTATCATTTCCGGTCTCAAAAAATTTTTATATTCTCTATTTGAATGTGCAAACAAGAAAACAGGTACTCTTTTAAATTATCAATGACCGCCAAGCCTTCCAAGTAAAAATATATTAAAGAATAAATATATCAGCATACCGAGGTCAAATTTGCAGTGGATATTCTTTAATCAATGCGACACTGATTGAGCCTACAGTAAATGTTCCAAGTGGCACAAACGAATTCGACGGCACATATTCCTCTAACCATGGTCCATGTATTGGGTGTTAATAAAAGTAAATGTAGTGTTGGGTGTTAAAAACATTTATTTTTTGGAGACATATATATCGTATAACCATGGTATTGGAGTCACTTCAACAGGTTTCCGTATATATACAATTTCCTTTCCAAGCTATATGGAATAAGGACATGCATAAAGAGTTTGAATTATCCTTAAAAATCATTTGGCAAAGATACTATATAAATGATGGCCATATGATCGCTTTTTTTCTTTAAGTCATATTTCAAGAATATTCTGTCGGGTGTCCTGAAAATAGTCTATTTGTGCAATCGTAAATATTTTCATCCTTTTCTTCCAATCATTGCGAAAATCATTAACTACAATCCTCTACGCATTGAGGATTTTAATCAATTTCCCATGGAGGTTAAGAAAAATGAATAAATAAATAAATAAATAAATAAATAAATAAATATAAGGTTTTTCATATCTGGAAATCTGCCTCCAGAGCATAAACACAAATATTGACAAGTGCTGATTTTCTGTGAAGCTGAAAATTTTCCTTTTTTATTCTACGTAGCGTCTCGTATACATTTTCATCAGTTCTATATTTGCCTGTTGAAATTTCACCGTTAGTTCCTGAATCGATAGCGTGAGAAAATTCATGATAGCAGCCATGTCATAATAATCAAGGAAAAAATTTTAATATAGTGATGGAAAACAATTAAAAATAGTTGCCCTTTCGGTTTAAAAAATACGCCTTTAATCGACTGTTTCATGGGCCCCTTTGTTGCGAATAGAGTTAATAAGTTCTTTGTGTCCAAACCAAAACCAAAGTTAGTACAACCCTTACATTTTTCAGTAGATGCAGATCAAGGACTTACTGAGATAGTCAGGGGAAGTTGTCAAAACTTCCTCGTATTTAGCAAACAAATTCTAGGTTTTAATCCAGAAAAATACTAACAAAAAAAAGTAACAACCTCTAAACCACAAGGAGGAAAGAAAGGAAATACGTATCCGCAGGAATGCCTTTCTTTCCTCCTTGTGGATTAGAATTTTCATTTTTGAAGTGAACGTGTCTCATGGGTCATGCCGAAAGTGCTACTTCTATAATCTTATTTCTGGAGGGAGCCGAGTTTAGCCAAGCGAGCGATAAGCTGTGGTGGAGAGAGGGCATTCCGTCTGTAGATACAATTCCAACAATGCATTTCGTTGCCACGTGGAGAGAGGGCATAGTGAATTGTTGAAAGAGACGAATCATCCTCGCATTGGGGAAAACGCGTGCTGTGCATTTCGTTTCGGCTTCGCGCATACTCTTTACATTGGTGGGATGATGCGCGTGCAGGATGCACGTGATAGACAATTATTATTAGGCTCCAATAAATAAAAGGATTTCTTTCTTAGTAGGGAGCTTATTGTTAAGTACGATAACTTGAAAACGAATTAACTTTTTCACATTCATTTTTAGCCAATCGATAAATATGGGACAGAGCGCGAACAAAGTTCTAAGGTAAGATATACGGAATAGGTACAATAGTACGTGCACTAATGGCACCATTATGATAGCTCCTTAAAATATTCAATGCTAACATATGGCATGTAATATGTCAAACAATTCGTAATGACTTGTCACGAATGAATATAGTGAGTAATTAATGATACTCTGAATTGGTTTAGTAATACGTGTTCTATACAATGACATGGCATGTAATATATCAAGCAATTGTAACGATGTGTCATGCATGAATATAGCGTGTAATTAGAGATAGTAGAAACTGGTTTAGTAGCACGTGTTCTATGGTACTGTTGGAAACTGTCAATACACAGACATGGCATGTAATATCGTAACGGAGTGTCAATAAAAAAAATCTAATACATGGATCTTCTCCCCCTATCCTCCCATTCTCCGACCCCAGCTCCATCAACACCACCCTCTTAACTAACTTTACTTCCACCAGCTCCTTCCCAACCTACTCCCCTTCGGGAATACCCTTTTCCAGTTCCAGTTAAGTCAACTTCATTCTTTATTACTCCTGCCTCTCCTGAAGAAACATTATCCACCATTAATCGACTGAAACTTTCATACCTCCCCGATTCCCTAGGCATCGGTTCCAACATCTTAATCCAAGCAAGCTCCGAATTTTCTATCCCCTTGTCTCACCTATTCAACACCTTCCTTACTCAAGGTATATGTCCCTCTTCGTACTGCACAAATCACCCCAATTTTCAAGAAAGGCGACTCATCCAATTTCTCTAAATACCGCCCAATTTCCATTCTTCCCTTTTTTGCCAAAATTTTTGAAAACCTCTTTTACTCTCGTCTATCCTCTTACGTTTTTCCAAATAGTCTCCTCTCCCTTTCCCAACACGGCTGCATACCTAAGAGAAGCGTTTCCACTGCCTTTTTTGAACTTTCAGAATATATCATTTCCAACATGGCCAATAACAAATTCGTTGTCTCTCTATTCATCGACTACTCTAAAGCCTTCGATTCTATTCCTCACGATCTCGTTTTATACAAATTTTCTCAAATTTATAATATACGAGGCCCACCCCTTGACTGGCTTTCTAGCTTCCTATCAAATCGTCATTATACTCTCCATCTAAACAATAAATCATCTTCAACAATCACCCGCAACATCAGCGTTCCCCAAGGCTCCACTCGCCCCCCCCCTTCTTTTTAACCTATTCATAAACGACCTTACACACATCACATCCCCACTGCCTTTAATACTACGTATACGCCGACGATGCAACAGTATCATGCGCCAACGTTTCATTGTGAGCAATTCAGGAATCATTCAACCTAATCGTAGATAACTTTTACTTTGGGATACTGTTAATCATTTATCCTTAATCTTGACAAAACCCAAACCGTTATCTTCTATCAGCATAACAAAAAATTTGATATAAATGACTTTTCGATATCATATAACTCCTAACAGATTTCACCATCCAAATCCTTCAAATATTTAGGTATTCACCTAACCCATAAGCTCTCCTGGGTCACCCACATTAATACTTTAGCCACAACTCTAAATCAACGTCTAGGTCTTTTCTCCCGCCTCCACTATCTCCCCCCAAAAATCCTCCTCCTATTATACAACACTCTGATACACCCCTCCCTTTCCTATGGCCTTCAATTCTGGGGCTCAACTACAAAACTCAATTTACTCCGCTTACGCAGGCTACAAAAATGGTATGTTCGCATCCTTTTTAAGCTGCCCAAATCTGCCCCTGTGTTCACACAATAGGTATAACCCCAATTCACCAACTTTATCCCATAAACTTAGCAATCTTTATATAAAAGGCACTCAATACCACATTATAACATCCCTCCCCCAAAATTTGTTCACAACACCTACTTCCCCACCTTACAACACACGTCGTCACACTAACTTTCTACAAACACGCGCATTAAGCGCAACTACCAACTAAAAAGCATATCAAATTCTGGCAGCAAACTTTGGCCCACATTACCCTCTGATCTTCACCCAACATATCCACCTTTAAAAGCCTCATTAAGAGATATTACACATCCCCAACCTGCTAGCTTACCCAATTCTCCTACCCCTCACCGTCATAATTTATTACCAATTGTATAATACTGTCCCCGCGCCACGAGAAGGCGGCTGCGTTTCCAAAATCTCTCACATAGCGCGCTAGCTGCCTTGACCAATCCATTTTGCTAAAGGGTAGGAGTAGTATACTGCAAAGTTAATCAGGGCTTGGAAAAAGTTATTTTGAAATAACTATTGAAAATATGAAACTCTGCACCGAAAAGTTAATTTAAAATAACGAACAAAAATTGATGTTCTGTAGGGAAGCATTTGTTTCTTTCTCTCACATAACTACTTCTACCCTATAGAAAAATGGATTGGCCAAAGCACCTAACGCACCATGTGAGAGATTTTGGAAACGCAACCGCCTTCTCGTGGCGCGGGCACAGTATTCTTTCTTTCTATTTCATTCTGTCTTTATTCTCCATTCGCCTACCTAACCGGTCTCACCCATACGCCCTGAATGAACAATTGTACCACTTAGATAAGTTAAATAAATACGAGGGTTGGGGCAAAAGTCAGGGCAACTATTTTTTTTCTTGAAGATACCAGTCCGGTTGGAAAATGTGACATATACAGACGAAAGGATAAGGTGTTAACTACATGTGTGGACAATGAATAGCACTGAAATATCGTAACACACTAATTTATTACGGTAGTATTCAGGGCAATATGGCCTTCACGGTGCAAAAGAATGACAACACAGTACACATAAAGTTGACATGACAAACCTGGGCCTAAAGACTCTCAAAGTAGTCCCCTGCTACTGTCACCACACGCTGCCACACCTGTTGGCGCGCAGCATTAGCAATGTCCTCTCGTGTTGCCACTTGCCCTCTCTAACTCCAGTAGCGTCCATCGTCTGTCTTCATCCATGAGCTGCCCGATCACTGCACGTGCCACGTCGGTCCGCACACTGACCGGTCGTCCCGAACGTTGCTCATCACTGGTTGACACACTTTCCTACCCACCAAGCTACTGTACGATATGGTAGGGCATTATTCCCAAGGGCTTCCACTAATTCACTGTGACATTCCATCGCATTTCTCCCTCGGAGAACGGCTATTTTGATGTAAGCGCGCTGCTCAACACGGGTTACTTCCATCTCGCACGACACTCACCAACTGACTGATTTCACAGCCCTCGCTGCGCTACTACCAGCTGTCACAGAGCCATCTGTTGTTCTGCATACACACTATGCCTGCAGAACTTCCACATGACACATATACGTTTGTGATCCGTTCACATATCTACAAGAAAAAAAATAGTTGCCATGACTTATGCCCAACCCTCGTAAATAAATAAATAAATAAATAAATAAATAAATAAATAAATAAAATAAAGTTCAAATAAAATTCAAACCACTTATACATTAATCTATGTCGATGATTCAATGATTGAAGATCAAATTTATAAAAGAGGGTTCCAAAGTATGTTGTTTACAGAGTGGCTGATAAATGTAAATTTTATTCGTATTCGTTTAATGATAATTCCAAAATTTTATCCTTTGTTACTAATTATATGATTTATTGTTAATTACAATGTATATTATATTATTTTGTACTGTAACAATTTGTCCGCACCTCCCGGGGACCAAACTCGTCGGTCGTTTGGCCATACTGGTCCCGGGCAGATGCTGTTGTATTTGTATTTACTTACCAAATAAACAAATAAATAAACAAATAAAAATAAACAAAATTAAAGATAGTAGAAATTGGTTTAGTAGCACGTGTTCTACATGTATGATGTCATATGATACCGTTGAAAACTTTCAATGCAAAGACGAGAGATTGAAATATGACTCAATTGTTTTTTTTTGTTTTGTTTTTTTGTTTTTTTAGAAATTTAGAGAGATTTGAATCAAAACTATTTATCGCGTATTTTTGTTATCACAAGCTCCTTGTTCTCTTTCTTAGATTTTAATAATATTGAAGATATTGATTTACACAATCAACAGCAAAATTCAATAGATAATTGATACATAGTTATAAGTGTAGATTTAATGAGAAAACGAATGAAAATAAATGGTTTTATAGATATATTAATTTATGGCTTGTTCCTGATTCGTCTAAGTAATAACATCCATAATAATATTTATATCATATTACTTAGAATCTATTACAATCGCCATAGAAGTTTTCAGTCTTGAGCACGCACTCGTTTATTTTGTTAGTTTCATTCCACGGTATTTGCTTATAATTATTTCATAAAAATAATAAGCAGCATAAATATCAAAAGTTGTTGGCTAAAATGCTGAGGTACACCCTGAAATGATATAAAAAGAACATTCTCTATTATGAAATTGTCACAATACTTTTTTTCTATTTTTTTGAAATTTCTTGGTTGTTTTGTTTTATAGTATTCATTAATGCTTATGCATTTATGTAATGACTATACCTTTTAACTTCATTTCCGCTATTATCATTCGTCTAACGATAGCGACAGTCGGATAGAATTCCCATTCAGTTAAATAATTCAGATTTGATTCTTAGATGGAGGAAAACTGAATAATTTAAGAACGTTCTAATTGCAGAAGCCTATTGAAATATTCATCCATTCCATTCAGAATACATCATAGTAAATACCACAATACAGTAATTTATTAAATTAACTACCTAGTAGTTATTTCCTGAAACAGAGTACGACGAAGCTAGTTAAACAGGAATTTGTACACAAATAAAAAGAAATAAGTAATTAAATAAATAATTCCCCGCTGAATTGAATTCAATCTTGGTTAAAACTACCTTTAGCGTTTCCAAATTTCTGCTTATAAAGACATGAGCAAAGTCGATTTGAATCCATTACAAAGTTCTTGTCTCCAGATGATAGGAACCGCAACGCAATGATACAAGGTAGCCGAGATTCAATCCACCATCTTCGTATTTCAGAATTTCCGAATGAATAATTTAGACAGTTACCTAATAAAATCTGGCTTGAGACAGATACCCTTTCGTAATCCATTTGCTGAATACCAACCGTCTAGAGCATAAGCTTTTCACCCATAAATTTAAAATCAGGAAAATGTCATCGTATTTTTTATATTTCACGAATTTTAAGAATAATTTATTACCATTTAAAATGAACACCTGGCAACTTATCTGCAACAATAGCTTTTTTTTAAGTTTCTCTTCTTAATTCAAAATTTTAACAAGTCAGGCAACCGAAATGCCCAGGACCGATAGGATTTTAAAGCATTCGAGAACGAAAAGGAAAGCATTTGATTTGTAAAAAAGCCTTTCGTTTTTAAAAATTAGATGAGTTTGCTAAGGAAGCCTCTGGTTGCTAAGCAAGGCGTACTTCTAAGGGAAATGTATAGTTCAAACTGAATAAAACTACCTGAAAAGTTAAATGGAGAAAGTAGCAATTCTCTATAGATTAGAACATATACGAATCCTTTAATTTGTAAGCATTCCTATTTAATGAAATAAGCGTTAATTGTTGAAGCGTTCTGTTTAAGGGTCAATTGCCTTCATAAACTATTGCCAAAGCTTTTCTACGTAAGCAAGTACCATTGAAGGAATGATTAGCTACTAGCTATTGTTAAAATTTGCCTAACGCAAACTAACTATTGATAATATAAGGTATAAGTAATTACATGCCATATCTCAGCATTGAAAGCTTCCAATGGTTTCATAATGGAATCAAATTAGATTATCATTAATTTTTCGTTATATTCATTCATGACACATCATTCCAAGTCGTTTGATATATTAACTGTCATATTTTAGCATTGAAAGTTCCCATGAACCATAATGGGTCCACTAAACCAGCTGCCTTTGAACCAATTTCGACTATCATTATTTTACGTTATATTCTATCATGGCACATCTTTCCAAGTCGTTTGATATATTACATGCCATATTTCAGAATTGAAAATTCCAATCAACCATAATGGATCCACTAAACCAGGTGCCTTGGAACCAATTTCGACTATCATTAATTTTATATTACATTTATTCATGACACTTCATTCCAAGTCGTTTGATATATTACATGCCATATTTTAGCATTGAAAGTTCCAATGAACCATAATGGTTCCACTAAACCAGGTGTCTTTGAACCAATTTCGACTATCATTAATTTTACGTTATATTCATTCATGGCACATCATTCCAAGTCGTTTGATATATTACATGCCATTTTTCAGCTTTGCAAGTTCTAATGAAGCATAATGGGTCCACTAAACCAGCTGCCTTGGTACCAATTTCGATTATCATTAACTTTACCTTATATTCATTCATGTCACATCATTCCAAGTTGTTTGATATATATTACATGCCAAATCTAAGCTTTGAAAGTTTCCACTGAACTATAATGGTTCCATGAAACCACATACCATTGAACCTATTTCGACTATCATTAATTTTACGGTAATATTCAACCATGACATGTTATTTCATGCTGTTTGATATAATACATGCCATATCTTAAGATTGAAAGTTTCCAGTGGACCATAATGGTACCACTAAACCACATACCCTTGAATCAGTTCTGATTGATATTGACCATCAAGGAAGACGATCACGTGTCTTCACTTAATTCACAAGCCTGTTCTCGGCTTTAGCTATAGAATCTTAAAGGGGATAACAGCATTTGGCAGTGCACAGGCCATTTATACATGGAATTGTATAGTGAAAAACGTGGTCCCTTATATTATTTGTGACCTTTTGAACCGGAAGTAGTTCACCGATTTTTTCCACCAACGAACTCAGTCTTCCGATTTCCCTAAGTTTTCGAATGGCGAAAACGGAAGTCGAAAATTCGGAAGCGTTCGAAAGCTAGAGCACCAACAGACGGACAGACGGACGGACATTGTGAAAACATAAGTACCTATCGGTCCTAAAAAGTATTAATCATTTACAAAAGTAAATCCAAAATCGGCTCGCCTGTTCTTTATCTAAGAAAGTTTGGCCGAATTTAAATTAAACTCATTAACGATAAATTCTGTGAAAATTAGTAAACATTAAAAACGATAAAATCGTATGTGGCTTATATTTTGCTCAAATGACAAGTAGAGAAGTGCAATGAAAACTTTAAAATCTAGTAATTGATATCATGCTTAAAATTAATTTATGAATTATTCATGTAAGATAAAAATATTTTATAATGGTAAGGCTTTTTTAATTCTATCATACGTGACCGTTTTTATCTAAAATATATTGATAATAATTAATTGATTGTTTGAGTCTGCCAAAATTTATTTCTATTAAAGAGAAATGAAGACATGTAACAACTTAATAATATTAAAACAAAATTGAAGAAGCTGATATTATTAAAATCGGTCATTTTTAAATAGACTTTTTTAAACAGATAACATGCTAAATAAAATAAACAAATTTTTATTATATAATTTTAAAATATATTATAATTCAATTAAAAAGAGTTGGTGGAAATACAAAAAAATATAAAGAAATTATCAAGGGGAAAAAATTTTATTAAATTAAAATAAATTCCTGAAGAAAAAATTTGATTTATAATTCATAAAATCAAATAAAATTAAATGAAGTAAAATTTACCAGACTTTCAAAACAAGAGCGAAATTGTAATTATGTTTAATATTTTAATTAATATTAAATTTGATATAACGTTATTTATAAATAAATTTTCATTAAATTTCAATGTAAATAAAAAAAAAATTAATTATTCTTGCCAGAGTTCTATTTCTTCGCTACTTGCTGACGTTTTAAACTTGTCTATAATCAAACATTTTAATTAAATTGTAAACCGGTTAAGGATTCTCCTAAATATATATATGCCATGAAATGAAGTAGGCTGCGCGAAAGGACTGTTAAAAACTTTAGTACCTACTTTTAATACAAGTCGATACACGAAATTTTCATATTATTAAAAAGAGGCTTTAAAAACAGCGCGTACAATTTTGCACACGCTTCACAGTGAACAAATTTGGATGATTTCCACAAAAGAATAAATAACCAATGAATCCACTTTTTATAGCTTTTCATCAAAATGAAAAAACTATACGGTCTTCGACATTTCAGTCTGCGCGCTTGTATTCAACTTTCTACTAGTAAACGACTGAACCAATTTCGACGAAGCTAGAAAAAAAAAATTAAGACTTTCTGACCAAAGGGAGTTCCATCCAAATTGCACAAAATAAAAGGAGACAAGGTCGTAACAGACAAAAAAAAGAGTGCAAGTTTATTGAAAATAAATTTTCCTTTTTCTTCAATAATTGGAAAACGTGAATGTATCGAAAAAAAAAATTCCCTATAAAAAGTTGGAGTACTAAAATAAGCTTCATAGTTTTTGACATTTATACTTTTTTCCGCACAGCTAACCATTTTCGAGAAATAAAGCTTAACCGAGGAATGGACCTTAAAATTATGTCATGTATTCTGAAAATACAAAGCCCCAATACAAGTATTGCTGTGAATTTTTAAAATATGAAGATTTTTTTAAATGAAAAACATTGATATTAAAACTTTTCAACTGTTATGAGCAATAATAAATTCAAATCATCGATTTTAGATGAAATGTTGAGGACAAAAAAGATTCATTGAAGAAACTTAACTGAGAACATGTAGAAATAGATAAATAAAGCTTAAAAGGAAAATGAAAGATGATACACTCCTTCCCATCATTCTCTCTCACAATGCAAATAGGTTACCCGCATGTCTAGAATGTTTAATTTATTTGTGCGTTTTCTAATCTTATTCTCCAGCAATCTTTCCTCAAACTGGAGTTATTTAAAGAGAAGTCTGGAAGGAAAAAATATCCTTGAGATTGTTTTCTACATCAGAATACAGAGGGTCGTTAGGGATCTATCGTAACGATTAGCATATTCAAATGTAGGGCGCGCGTTCATTTCACGTAAACTGTTACGTAGAGCATTGTTAGGACAGGTATTAAAATAGTTAGTATTCGAACAGCGAGCTAAAAACATTGAGTTATGCCACCGAAAATTGACAGGTATTGGGAGGGCTGTATAACAGCCTTTTCCAACGTAAAATTCAGTTATTCCGAAATTATGAAAGCATGCAAGAAGCGAGGCTTCGTAGATTCCAAGAAAGGGATATCAAGTGTACTAAATAACAATGGCAAAACCAGAAGCGGCGCAATTCCTGTGGGTAAAAAGCAGGCCAATCCGAGACATCCACTAGCCTTACTCCTGACGTCGTCCGGAAAGTTCCGGCTCTCGTAACCGGACGTAACCCACCAACACAACTGGCCATTGTACAGAAGGTAGAGTCATCTTGTACACGACAAACACAATTATCAACCGTGACTTACAACTGGAGAAGCCACACAAGAGCCACGCTCATGAACCAATTGCCGTAAACTGTATGAACGTAGCTGGCAGATGAAAAGTGGAAACTCGTGATCACACAAGAAGAGGCGTATGTTTAATTAAGCGACTGCAACAAGAGCAGAGCCATTTTTTACCGCTCAAGGGGTTCTAAACACTTCAGAAAATGTACTGTGAATGCAAGGAAATATTTTCAAAAGGTTTCATTATCGTGGCGAGATACAGCTACAATGCCAAGTTAACTTCACAAAGAGTGAGTCAAAGGCCAAAGTCAATGCCATGTGCTCTCAGACTAACGTTCTGAAAAAGGTGTCACTGCACCAAAACAATGCGTCGAGTCACACCGCCGCGTCAACTCTCCTGTTCCTGAAACGCATGGAAGAAGATACCGGAATCCGCTTCGCCTAGGGAAAGATATGACCGCGAACAGACGAGGGTCTTGGAAAGAGTCCACAGGAGTGGTTATAAATTGATCTTGGTATTCCGCGTTCCAGCCTCCTGCAGTGGAAATTGCGAGGAGGCAATAGCAGCGATGCATGGCTACCAGATTCAACGCACTCGGTGGTGGCGAAAGAAGTTTCCACCTTTTCTGGCTCTCTGTAATTTGTTACCATAGATCTCTAACAACTCTCTGTGCTCATATTTAAGTATTGACACTTGTGTGCTGTGCTGTGTTTGTGAAATCCGTGTCTCGTTGGAAAATGCTTCAAAAAAGCTTTCACTTTGGTAAAATTGCTGCGTGTAATTCATTAGTAATCGTTTGAAGTATAGAATGAAAATCTTTAGTAAGTACAGTAAGTTCTTAAACGTAAACCTCAACAAGATAAGAGACAAAACTAAAATAAAACAATGATAAAACTTGTTTAAAAAATAATTTCGAAATACTCAAAATTTCAAACAAATTTTTTCGTATTTTATTTTGTCTTTTATCGAAATTTAGATGTAATATATTATTGTCTTTATGAAATATTATTTATTCTCAATGTATCTACCTACAGTGAAAATCGCGTGCTTTCTATTTTTTGTCAATTTTATATTCATTTGTACATTCTCCCCTCTTTTCCCTATGTGTTCTCTTCAGGAATTAAAAATCCAGTTGTAGTAGAAGCTCCTCCAGATAATGAGCATTTTAACATGGTAATCAAAAATCCAATTGACGTAGGTTCTCTCTAATGTACAGAATCTGTCTAGGCGAGGAGAATAAATTTCACCTTGTTATGACAGGAATCGTTATTATGGCAATCATTGAAAAATATAAATGATTCAATATGGTGAAATATGGATACAAGGCAACTGAAAATTATAGAGATGATTTTGATTTAGCTGAAACATTATGAATACACTGTTTTTAATGCTAAAATGCGTGATTTGATAAATTAACGAAATCAAAGCTCCGATTGGTTCTTAAGTCAATTTGTCGCTCAATGGGCAAATAATCCAGTAACGTTATGTACAGCCCTACATGTGCTCAAATTATCAAAAATTAAATAATTTTGAATATTTAAAATCAGCAAATTTGATTATTGCAAATGTTTTAAACATTTCTCTAATGATACAAAAAAAATTATTAATTTGAAAAAGAACCTAGCTTAATAATTACTTGATAGAAATAAGAAGGTCACGATAATAAATAAAATAAAACGACACATAAGCATGCCAAGGTTAATAGAACGACAACTCTTTTGTTTGAGGCGCAAGTTGATACGAGGCAGAGTCAAAAATTACTTTGAAATGGCAATAAAAATTCAATGGCAAACTCTTTCTCGTAGAAGGTTGCAATATTAATACGAATTAAAAAGTGAAGACATTTTAAAACCAAGAGTGCAGGATTTTAAAAAACAAATTATTTAATCGATATATTAAAAAAAAAACTCACTAAAATTTATAGCTTATTTAAATTATCGTAAAAAACTTAGTAATGGAGCATAGGTCAAAACTTAAAACATATTCTGTTACAGTCTGCCTAAGAAAAAGAGTGTGTGTTAACTTTAAAATGTTTATTTCCGGAAAATGAGAAGACCAACTCCAGACTGAGCTATATATACTGACAGCTCATTTGAAAGTGGACACTTTCAATTTTAGACATTTTGTCGAATATCTAGAAAAATACTTGACGAATTATCCTGAAACTTCAGGGGTGTAAAGAGCTTGTTACATCTCAGATATCTCATCGAAGTTTTGGTCCCGAAGCCAAATAAGGGACCAGCAACAAATTGAATTAAAAAAATAATGTTTGGGATCACCCTGTAAAATATAATGCTTGATATGCGTTGTAGCTGTAGCATATGCTTACGAGGCTTCTTTTACATCTCTGTGTTCATTTGTATGAGAATAGCACGTATATTCATGGAGATATAAAGGTTTCTTTAAAAAAATCTAAATGTATTGTTGTACAGTGGCGCTTGTATAGTAGTAAGTGTCTCAGTCGCCGTCGTTGTTAATAATGACTTGACATCTCCGGGGCATGCTTTCTATAAGCTGACAGCAAACTCTAGAGATAAATATTTCCAAATCTGTCGAATTTTTCGAGTCAACTGTTTCAAACTTCATATGTGTTTCCTGCAAAACTTACGTAAGCCCATATATTTTCTGTGAGTTTGGCATCAGGTGACTGAAACGGCCAGCCTAACTGTGGCGTGTCGTGTTGCACCTGCCATTGCGTGCACAGCCTACTGCGATGCTTCGGGTCATTGTCCTCTTGAAGAACTCCATTTGTATTTGTCTTCCGTACAACCTTCAAACAGATGGTAACAGACTCTTTTTGTAGATTTGGATCATTCTTTGAGCGTTCAGGTTTCCAATAAAGATGCGCAAATTCCGAAATCCATTTTTTGAGTAGCAACCGCAGACATGGACCTCTACAGGGTGCTTGACCGTACGATTCAAAGTTCTGTTTGTGCGGATGACCAAGCTCGACGAGGGAAATTACATAATTAAACCGAAGATTATCCTAGAAAACGATATTGCCCGACTGACGATATATATTTTCCTGTGCCCATTGGAGACTTTTCTTCACATGGTTTTCAGATAGGAGAAGTTTTTCTTCACGGTACTCCGCCATTTTAGGTTTTTCTCCCGCAAACGACCTCTTATTGTCTCCAAAGACAACTTAGTATCTTTACGTCTCAGTTTTTCATGTCCTTCCCGCAAGGTTATTTGTAGATTCTATGAGCTGCTTGTCTTGTTGTCTACTGGTCTTTCTTGTTACGCCTCGTTTTTGTAAGTCACACATTTTGTGGTCTCCCACTTCTTTACAAATGCCGTTGATTTTTTCATGCAGCGTGAAGCGGCTGTTTGCGACATTTTAGGAGCTTTCGCATGCGAAATCAAGAAAACTGCTTGGAACCGTTTCGAATATTTCGCACTCATTGCTGTTTCTTAGTTGTACTAAAACTCTTTGCATTCGAATTAGCCTGGTTGTGCAACTTGCGATATAGTATTTGATAACCATTGTTACCACAAATATTTTCCACTCTAACTGCGTTGCCAAGAAAGTTATAGCGCACACTCTTTTGATAGACAGACGGTACTTCTGCGAATTGATTTTGATTTTATCTGAATTTACTTAAGACATTAAAAATTAAGATAGCTAGCATTTAATGTCTTCGATATAATCTGAGAATATAATTTCGACTTGTTTATTGGGCAAACAAAATTATTAAATAATTGGGCAAAATTAAATTTTAGAAAGCTAAAGTATTTGCGATGCAAAAGAACGTGAACTCAAGAGAAGAGAAAAATAATTCTCGGAGCATGTAATTTTATATGGTTGTAAAATTTATTATTTTTTGGTCCGGCAAATAAGAATACGTGAATATTAAATTATATATACGATAACAATAAAGCAAAGCGTTTGTTAGCCGGCCGGAGTGATTATTTAGTGTTTTTCTAAGAAGGTAATGCAGCATTTTATTATTAAATAGAATTTTAATGCTTTGGTACTAATGGCATTTATTCTTCTTCTTTTGGTTCAGTTTTAATTATAAGGAAAATATATTTGTAATGTTTATCCTAAAAAACATAGTGACTTCCAATGGATTAAATTTTTTTAGTGATCGAGTTTAGGTGTTTGTAAATATTAAGCACTTCAAGTTTGATCGCACTTATAAAAATTATTTTCTATTTCTTACTCCAATCCTAATAATAAACTTATTTATGCGAAATTTATTGTACTTTAAATTTTATGACATCGCAAAATATGAATAAAGAAGTCTAATTTTAAATCTTTCCATTATTTTTTTCCTTTCATTAATGTCTATTTCTTGAAATCTATTAGACGATATTCCTAATATATAAAGATACTCAAACACGGATATATTTGCTCTATCTATAGCGTATCGAAATTTTGTAAGTATTCATCCCATTTTAATCTCATTTTTTATTAATAAACCAAAAATAATTAATTTTTTGGGGTTTAGATAAACATGAAACTGCTTCGCATTCTTAATTGGAAATTTACTATATTACTATAGATTTATTTATTACATATTTATTTTTCTTAAATATTTATTGATAATCTTTTTAAGTATTAGAATTTAACGCTTTAAATAAAGAATATCAAATTACTGCGGTACTGCAGGGTTGAGTTTTTTAGAAATTTCTGCACCAAACGACTAGTTAAAAAATATAGATGCTTCATAATTTATAGTAAAAAGGCCTTGCATTTTGTTGATTTTAAACTTAAGATCACATTTAAAGCGCGCAAGAACTACAAACGCAATAGTTGAAGGCGATGGCGCGTATCTCAAAGCATTAACGATTAATACATTAAAGCATTATAAAGTATACATAATATATTAGAGAGTTAAGAGTTTCAAGTTAAATGAAGAACTTATTTTATAGAGTTCTTTCAGTGGTTCGGTTTGCAAAATTGTACATTTATAAATTAACAATAGTCTATAAAGAGTGATTTTAAAACACTTAAAGGAGTTCTTCCCAAATCGAAGAAATTAAAAGAAAATGTTCTCGTATTACCTAGTGGATAGGTAAAATATAATTTTGAATTTTTTAAAATCAAACACTTGTACTGAGAATTCCATAGATCATATGAATAAATGAGAATTGAAAAGCTACTATGTCAATTTTCAAAGAGAACAAAAATTTTATCCGCTGGGTACAATACAAATTTCATACCTGAAGCTTTTGTCGGATACCACCAATTTAATGGAAACACTTAGAAAAATACATAGTTGGTCCACCTTTTGCTGTTATCACAGCCTCAATTCTGACGGGCACACTGTCCATAAGTTTTTGATATGTTTCCGCAGGAATTTTGCGCCATTCCGCTAAGAGTGTCTTCGACAGTTCAGTCATAGATTTCGGTCGCTTCGCTCCTGCGCGCAATCGCTACTCCAACACATCCCAAAGATGTTCGATGAGGTTGAGATCGCGGCTCTGTGCAGGCCAGTCAAGCTCTTGCACCCCTTTTTCATCAACCCATCTGCTACAACCCTTGCTTTGTGGCAAGGTGTATTATCGTTTTGAAAGAGAAAAGGGCCATTTCCAAAGTACTGCCAGAGAGATGAACAGCCACAGAAACGATTGGACCCAGACCAAACCATGAAAAGTATCCCCCCACTAAAAAAAAATCGCGATATTCAAAATAAACCGTGAAAAGAAAGAATTTGAGCGCACATAGCCATAGAAAGACTAAGTTCTAAGTTCTAAGTATAGCTAAGTGCGTTCAAATTTTTTTCGTTTTTGCAGTTAATTTTGAATATCGCGATTTCTTATTTTACAAATATTTACGCTTTAAGTGAGTAACATATTTCAGTTTGTTGTGAAACAGTGAGATACAGTTTCGGATGGTTCCCTAGTGAGTCAACTCTCCTGCTGACGTAATGAAAACAAATGACATCTGCATGTAACTCAGTAACAACTTTTTGTAGGTCATATGTTCATAGGAACATTCTTTCTTGCTTTGATCCCAGAAATCACCCCGACGTTTGTTACAAATGTACAGATGCATTCTGTATACAGAAATTAAAGAGGTGCGCCTCCGCAGGAGATTTTAAAAGCCTCTCGTAGGCTATTTCGACATAATGTATAGCAGAAAACTGAATGGAAACATAGAAGCACTGGCCTTTTCTCTTTTTTACGTTATAACTTATACAACATACGATTGAATTTCGAAGATATAATCGTCTCCATGTTTTTCGAATAGTTTACAGCTGCTAGTTTTGCAATTTATGGAAAAGAGCTTGACATTCACCTCGGAAGGCAATGTATTTCTCTTCAACGAAATGGAGCGCCTGAAACGCATTATAGACACTCTAAGGTAAAAATCGTTCAAAATCAGTTTAAAATTGAATTTTGAGTAGAATTGTAGCTACTGCGACTGTATTACCGACTATTTTTGCAAACGATTAGTGCTCATTATTAATATAATCAAATTTGATGAATGCTAATTTAGAACAATCCAACTTTGTAAATTAAAATTAGTTCATATTCATTTCAAATGATACTCGAGAAATTTGTCCATTACGAAAATTACAGTTTTCTTTTTAAACCGTCATTTAAAAAATAACCACATAAGTAATAAACTGCTATTTATATTTATTTACTTTATATATATATATTTTTACTTTTAAGATGCATAAACATTATTTTAATCCTCAAAGTTCTGGTGGTGTAAGTTGTCTTGCTTGATTAAAGAGGGAGTGAAATAAATTTTTGGCAACTTGGCAGAAACCACGAATAGAGATCGGGCAATCTCGACACTCCAGATCTGACCGACGATTGGCCCATTACATCAGCCCCCGTTCCACTTCTGCGAGTCCCCCACAACGATAGGAAAATAACCATAAATCATATTTTTATGTTTTTATATTTATGAGACTCGAAAGCACTTTCTCTTCTTTCTTTCTCTCTCTCTCTCTCTCTCTCTATCTCTCTCTCTCGCGTTCCCAACTAGACCCACAGAAGATGAGGGGGGAGTGAAAAACAATAATAACAACAATCTAAGTGCATGGAAAATAATTCTGTCTGCAGAGAGAGAAGGCGAGAGAGGGTCCAGGGGGTTGTGGAAGGGAAGGCAAAAGGGGGCTCTTTTAATGACACGGGGCTCTTGCGTCCAGTGCAATAGAAGCTTAATGTCCGACAAGGAAAAAAAACTGGTCTCCTCCCCAGTATATGGCAATGAGCGTGGGCGTTGGGCGATGGCCCTGATAACGTCTGTTGCCATGACACTGGATGTTGCTGTCCTGCGTCAGATAAGGAGATGGGGACAGAGCAATCACACAGACGGAGCTTTGTACCGCTACTTTGGCAACGGAGGTCTCGGCGCTCTCAAGGATTTGTCCGGCTGATGCGCTGATGGTCGCTTGCGATTCCTCTGCTGGCCAGCAGATAGTACAGCGCCACAATGAAAGCCCTGTTACTCATCGGACAGATTGTGTTTCACTGCGCTTCTTGTTTTCTAGGGGAGGAAAAAAAATAATTAATGAAGGGGAGAGGGGAGAAAACGAAGGGATTAATGAAAGAAATAAAAGTTTAGAGCACTTGAAAAAAGAGAACTTGACGGGTTGTTTATTTGGCTTCTGGTTATTGTTTCGCTTAATGCAGGAATGAGATGAAAGCGCCTCTTATGAGGTTTTTCGTTTCTTCGAATCTGAACGCCGTGGTGAATTTTTTTTTAATCAAGAATATTGTCTTTATTATGGCACCAGAACGATCTTCGGATAATCCGGATTTCATTTATATATCAGAGACCAGCTGTAGGATTGGAAAAAAAGCTGTTACATGATGGAAGTGGCTCTTAGGAAACGGTTCCAAGCTTAAATGCACAGTTAAAAAACTGGCTTAATAAATAAGAGAAACTCTCAAAAAAGAATATTAATATGCTGAATATTAATATGCTGAATGTTACCTTGAAGAGTGGATGTAGATGTATAGTATATCTATTTATCGCTAGAAATTACTTCATGGATCAATCCATATACCTAAGGTGCGTAAAGAAATTATAGACACACTTCCCAAAATGCTGGTTTATTTCAATATCACAGTTTAAACAAAAAAATCAATAATGACATATAATAATTAACCAAAAGAAACACCAATCATGCAAAAGAATAAAAAATTACCTGATAATTATTAAGAAATACGCAAAAAACTCTAGTTTGATGTTTTGCAAGTGTAAAACATTTATAGACATAGGACATTTTTGTTACAATGGATATAGTTTTTACATTGTTTATTAACCAACAAAGCCTCCATTAGCTTAAATAAGGTTAAATATGCGATTGGGCATAGTTTCTATTAACTTCTATAAATATTCCAAATTTATTTTCTCCCAGCAATCATAAATAGCTAATTTCAATTCATTACATGAATGATATTGCTTGTTATTAGCTTATACAAGTTTGGTTAATGCAGCCCAGACGTTCTCCATAGAATTTTTATCAGGGCTTCTAGAAAGCCAATCCAAAACCCTGATATCTTCACCTTCAAACCATTGTTTTGTTGTTTTGGATACATGGCATGGGGCATTGTCTTACTGATAACAGCATTCACCTCCTCCAATGAGTGGGCCAAATGGGATGAGATGATCATATAGTATCTGATGATATAGCTTTGAGTCCATTCGTTGGCTTATCATCACAATATCAGTTTTCCTTCATAAGCAAATGCCGCCCACACAACGACTCCACCACCTCCTGCTTGCCTGCTGAAAAATTCAGGTTTCTCCGTTCTTATTTCTCCAGAAACGCCTGTTTCCATCGGGGCCGTCCAAAACAAACATTTTTTCATCCGGAAAAAAAATTATTTCCATTGATCTTTCCATGTCATCACTCCTTTTGCCCATTCCTTATGCGCTGGAGTTAATTTTGGTTTTGTCTTCAGTTTTGCGTATCCAGCGTTATTGGTGCATAAGCACTTTGCCACTATGGTGTGTGATATAAAGGTGCTCAACTCTTGGGCAGTGCTTCGGGTTGACATCTGGTTTGCAGTGGCAAGATGGAAAATGCGACGCTTTGAATAACACAGGTTTTCGTCCAGTGCGTTTTTCTTATCCATATTGGTCTCCTTTTTTCAACACATTACGAACTGCATTCATGGATCGGTTAGTGCTGCAGCAATTTCTCTGTAGGATTTTCCCTGGTATAAGTACACTTTTCGAATCTCGCATTCCTTTTAACTGACTTCCTCGTGGTATTTTCGTTTGTTTAGCTTTATGTTCAGCTAGTAAGTTTATATGGCTTATTTGTGTCCTTTCTTATTCTCGAATAATTGAATGGAATAATCTATGGTGTGTCCCATTCGATTATTACTTGTTTTTGAATATGTGTCTATAAATGTTACACTTGCAAAACATCAAAATAGAGTTTTTTTTGCGTATTTCTTAATAACTATCAGATAATTTTTTATTCCTTTGCATGATTGGTGTTTCTTTTGGTTGAATATTATATGTCATTATTAATTTAGTTTGTTTAAACTGTGCTATTTAAATAAACCAGCATTTTGGGAAGTGTGTCTTTACTTTCTTTACGCCCCTTATAGGAAGGATCATAGACCTATTTTAATACCGGCCACTGCTTCCGATAACCTACTTGTGATAATTATTTAAATATTGAAAAACATAAAACTGGGAAAGCTGTTTATAATACATATGTCACTTTATTTTATTTTTCGTATAATTAAAAATCAATTTACAATTTACAGTAAAAAAAAAAAGAAATTAATGGGATACAGATTGGTAATGGAGCTTAAATATTCAGCTAATGGTTATACTGTATGAGAGTATATGTCTCAGTTTTAAAATCCCGTTATGTTTAAATTTGCAGCGAACTGGAATTTTGGAGAAATTGAAGTACGTAATAATTGCATCTCACTGACAAGCATATATAAGTAATTTAATACTAAAATGTGCAGGATTATTAGATTCAACAAAAGCTGTTTTTTTTTTCTACAATTTTGAAGTTTTAACCCTTAAGCGTGCGCGTAAGCGGTGTTTGGACCGCATTTTTTAGATATCTTCTATTTTTTTGTAAAAATCTTTCTATAGATGGCTCTCGCTACTTGGTATTCTCTAATTACTATTTTTGAAAACAAAAGGCACTAGTTGCATTTTTTTATGATATAGATTTTGAAAATGAAAATGTTGACATAGATATTTACAGCAGTGACTCTGAACAATCAATAATACTAAAGTGTATTCTTACATTTTCTTTCGCAAATTATTGCATTTAATTTAATTGGAATGTTTTTAAACTTTCTGTTATATTGTGATATAGTGTTCAGGTCAATAAACATTACTACTTTAACATTAATTTTATAAATATTATTTCCTAAAAAATACAATAAAAGGTTATTGGAAATATGGATATATTAAAATAAATAAAAGAATCTAATAAATATTCTAAATATATAGTGAAAACACTGAAATATTGCATGGCGGTCCAAACACCGCTACGCGCATGGTTTCGGGATTTTAAAAGACGCGCACGCTTAAGGGCTACAGGCCAAGAACCAGACCGTAAAAAATTAGCAGTGCAGTGATATTTTTTTAAGTGTAAGTTACGTTATAGATCTTCTCTTAAAAAAAAACACACCTTAAATTGGGAAAATTTTTAATCTTAAATTTCTCTCAAAAGTGCCCAAGAAATAAGCGTTTTGATCACATTTTGATCACATTTTGGTCATTAAGCGTTTTGTTTTGTCTGTTAATGTCTGTGTGTGTCTTTTGATAAATGTGATCAATTTCAGCGGTTTTAATGATACTTCAAATTTTGTTAGTCTGCAATAAGTATTTTTTGTTTAATTTGAAGCATTTGTACTGCCAGTGCTCAAAGTTTTGAAAAGTTACATTTTGGAAAAAGCAACAGATCTATCGCCAAGAAGAAAGAGCTTAGTTCGGTTCCTATTAAAGAAATTTGCAAATATTGTCTCAGATTAAATTGAGGAGTTATAAACAAAAAATTAAGGTCAAACTTTCAGAAAGCATTCTTCGCATGTAGAGGAAGAAAATATGTTATATGGACATGGGTCCGGAAACGCTTTATTTCCACGTTAGAGTTCGTTTTTTACAACTCTTCATTAAATTAGACTACATTACTCATGGGAAACACACAGAAACAGAGCGTACAAGAATTCAATGCGACGGCGGGTTTATGCATGTATCAGGCTAACGGAGGGCATTTTGAACATTTCATAAAAGAAGGAGTTTTATGTGGTATGCATAGAAATAAAAGTTGTAGAAAATGAATTTTAACATGGGAATAAACAGTTTCCGGATCCATGTCGGTGTAACATATTTTCTTCCTCTGCATGTGAGAAAACTTCCTGAAAGTTTGGCCGTATCTTTTTGTTACATTCTGCATAGAAAAAAAATGGGGCTTTTTATACATTTATTGTTTGAATCTAAGAATTTGCATATTTCAGTGTATACAACTTATCTGAGGGTTGTACAATATATTTATAGTCTAATTTACAAAAATAAAAATATTTGAAAAATCAAATTTATAGACTTTTTCTATTGTCGTAAAAAGAGTTAATAAAATTATTATATTTTATCTCTAATAATAATATCATATCAAGGAATTTACAATAGAGCTTTAAGGGCTACAAAATTATTCATAACGCAGATACTACAATTTAATATTCTATTGTCATATTTAAGTATGGGAAACAAATAATTAACGAGTCCGAATTGTTCTAAAAACTTTTGTGTGCGTAAATTAACGTCCTGCTTAAATGGCTTTTTGTTTTTCATAATTTAAAGTAATTATGAGAACATTTCAAAAGCTTATGGTGCTTGGCACCAAGTCAATGTCAATTAAAACAACAAAAAACAAAGCATAAAAAACTTTGAAGTTTTCTCCCTTTAAAGAGAGTTTCTTATTTTGCGGTAACGCTATTTTCTTATATTGTTATCGCGAATAAAAATATCGGTATCTATTGAAAACGGTTTAATTTAATTATAATAATGAAAAAAAATATCAGATTGTTAATTTGATATAAATTCAGTATACTAAAATTTAAAAGCAAAATTGGATTTATTCTTTAAACCATATTCGTGTGTAACCTGATGAAATTATGCAAACGTTAAATTGCCCAGAAAAAGGTAATATTCAGTTATGCATTATTTTGTTATTTGCCTATTTACTTTGAAGCTTTGCTTTGGTTAGCTATTTCGTAATCTATCTCCAATGTAAATATTTAGGTTAAAACGTAAACAGCAATTACACACATTTATTGATTTTTTGTATCCGAAATGGCAATAACTCTTCCGATAAATCACCAGTTGAAATGGTTTTCCAAAGGGATCTATTGATTTCTTTAATTGTTCATTATATTAAAATTTCTGAAGGAGAAATACTGCAATTTGCCGGAAGCTCAACTAATAATTTGTAATTGGCTTTGAAGTGGTTTGTTGAATATAAATAATGCGCTGCTGAGGTTGAATAATTGAAATTGTTGCATTATTTTTAACACCTGCGCCCCTTATGTAAATAAGGTAAATTTTCGCGTTATATTATGTAAAAAGGCTATTTCATATGTTGACAATGTTGGAGAAATTGTATTTAAATAAGAGCGCTGGAGTAGGGGAGAGTGATGCTGTTTTTCCCTCCTCACTACTCGCAACTCACAGCAGGTTGTTATATTCGTCCGCCTCGTAACTTAACTCCTTGCGATGTAGTTTCCCAATCCAGATTTCTACAGTTTAATGCTTTAACTCGCTTATAAAATGAAGATTACGATTTAGGTTTTATTTCGAGAGATGTTTCTTTAAAGGTTTTTAGGTTTGCATTGCTGGAGATTTGTTTTTATGAAGTTCCGGGAATTGGAGGGACCGCGCGGAGGGATACGAGTTCGTTTGTTGGTCGTGGTGGAGGGATCGGGGCGGTGGAGCGGAGTGCGAGTGAGCCGTTCGTGGCCAGAGCAGAGTGAGGCAGAGAGTTCGTTCTAGGCGCCACAAGAGTACGTTTTATTAGCACTGGGAAAGTGACTGACGGAGCCCAACTCGTCCTCGCGATGCGACAGCCGTGGCAAAGGATATTCTTCATTCTCCTAGCGGTGACTGTTTTCGTCACAGGTAAGACTTCTTTCGTTAGCACGTTTCGTATCTGGGGAAAGACACTTTTAAAGGAAACATTGTATCGGTTTCCCCCCCTTCTTTGCGCGCATTACTGCTTTCATGGCCGCCGAAGGCCGCGCTGCCTCCGCCCGCGTTTTCCTGGCCTCGTCGAAAGCCTACCTGTTCGAAAGTTGGAAATTTTTCAACAGCGTCGGCGAATAAATGTGCGTCAAGTGCATCGTTTCCGTCGAGCCAGTCGGCGGAATGCAGTTCCGGTGTCATATGAAAAGATTCTTTTTAGTTTGCTCGCCTTTTCAAAAGATCCCATTGAAAGGCAGGCTGGCATGGGACGCATCCGTATTGGTGGCAGTGCGAGCAAGAGTTTCGAAACCTTTGGCCTCGGGGCATAAACCTCGCTATTGCGAACACCACCTTGTTTCTCGGCATGGCGAGTAATGCTGATTTATTTACTTCATAAAAATGCTTAACACCCGCCTGCGTGACACTTTGCGAAACCAGATAATTAGAAAAAATATGTATACAAAATTAACGAGCGTTGAAGAAGGTTTCGCTTAGCATTTCATAAATTGAAGGGGTTTTTCAAACCCGAGGCAAAAGTTCATTAATGTTTTCACTCATTGGAATCAATCAACTAATCTCGTGGTAGTCAAGTAGAAAACTGAATTGAACGCAATCGCCGATTTTCCTGAACATGTCAATAGGGCAGTGAATTATCGGAATTTTAAGCATCACATGAATAAGTACGGGGGTCTATATATCTGCGATTGTTGCCATGGCAATAGCATCATTGGCCAGTGACAAAGGCAATGTATCACCTCCCCCCTCCGTCCCTCGACTCATCATCACTAGAAATGCGAATAATTAGAAAAGTTGCGGGAGAAAATTTGGTCACGATTATACTCGATCCGTAACAAGTTTCATTGCTTCCTCCTTCCTTAATTGGTGGCGATTTGATAATGATCCAATTCAAACATATATCGCACCGCATCGGCCGGGAGAAATCGTTTTGCTTCGCCGTATAGACGATTCGAGATTTGTTTTTTTTTTTTTTTCTTCCTCTTTTCCTCCTCAGTTTTTTGTGCTTAATGAGTTGCCTTCGAACGTCTTGAAAGTCGACACTTCCTTTGCGAATAGGTTTATTTGTTCACGACTGCGGTTCACAAGCGTAGGTCAACTCGTCTTGCAAGCTTTCGTGCAATCCTTCCACCGATTCCAATTCTGTCTTTGGATTAATGCCAATGTAATCCAATAAGCAAGACGAACATTTCCACTGTTTTTGTTTACTCCTCCGAAAAATAAAAAGAATAAGGGGGCAATCCACTCGATGAGCTTACCTTTGACTAATTATTTCGGTGTAGACGTTTTAAAGAGAGCAAATAATTACATTCGAACCCAATAATGAATGAATAAATAAACATTCAAACAAACCAAATACAGATTAAACAGATGATGAGTAATCAATCAAAATTTAGCCCAACTTTTGTCGATTCATTGGAATGTTAAACCCATTGGGGGTATTTCCAGTAGAGTTCGAATGGACGGAGGAGTGTCCTTCTCCGCACGATAAATCATCTGCTTCGTTAATTTATTTGATGTATTCTAGAAAATGTTGGAAATGATCCGTTTTTAATCAAGTGTCACTTGTCATTGAGTGATGATGACTCATCTGCAAACGGTTCATGGATTGTCTGCCCATGTCCAGCAGATTCGTTTGAGGAAGAATTATTATTCCCTTGTTTTAGACAATTCGCTGATAATAATTGGAACATTTTTAAAACGCCCCATTCTAATATACGGGAAAACTAAAGCTACTCGAGGGATTCGTCGAGTAGTTAAATAATTATTCACGTTGGTAGAGTTATCTTGCTGTATTAGAGCGCGGCCGTTATAATTTATTCGGATTTTTGGAGGATTGAAAAAAAAAAAGGATAAGCACACGGTAGGCCCAATAAGGAAATAAATTAGGGATAAATTATCGATGTTTAACTTAAGAAATAAAAGTGGGCGTGTCTAATTACGATATCCAGCTTCAGCTTGTTTGGCTTAGTAAACCATGGTATCAATTAGCCCTGCCCATTTTCATTAAAACGAAATTTAAGAATTATGTATAATTATGTAAAAATTGCATTAAACCGGCTTATGGGGGAAAATTTTTGGACTCTTCAATGCTTTGTTTTTTTGCTTTACTAGATGATTACTACTGTTAGGAATGGAATTTAGTGATCACAATGTTAGGAAGAGAACAACATGGTTAATTTATTATAATCGATCTTCCTTGTATTTACAGTTATAAACATCCTGATATGTTCACTTTATCTTATTGCAATTAGTCGTTAATTTTCCCGCAGTTGTTTTAAAACTTTAAAAGATTAATTCGCTTTTATCTTATTAAATTTTACATTTCGAATATTGCTTCGCTTTTCCTTCGTTTTCATAATCATACGATTCTGCTATTTTGACATTCACGTAAATACGACATGAATATGCATGCCATTCCCATTATGACCTGGCATCTTTCTATAGCGCAATAGTTTCAACATTTTACATATTTAAACATTGACTTTGTGGAATGAGTGAGTGCGTGCATGTGTTTGTGTGATACATTGACGTTAAAAGAGTGGGTGAAAGTTAAACGAATTCCGGGACGAAAATTAAAATCGGAATGATTTTTCGCCGCAGTTATTTCCTTGTGTGTATTATGCTTATTGCGGGCTTGTTCCCTTTTGTTAGGAGAAATGCGTTGACATCTGTTGTAATTCACATGTTCCATTACGCAATGAACAGTTAAATGGTACACGTGACATCTTCATTAGCGACTGTATATTTGAAGAAGAGAAACAGATCGGATGACAGCGTTTGCAATTTATTCTATTATTAAAAAAATAAAAAAGGAAAGAGAATGCGAGAGGGAGAGGAAAAAAAAAAAAAGTTTATTACTCTCCTTCCCCTCAACGACACCAATCGTCCTTCCTGGCTGTAGATTCATTTGCAAATTAAACGGTTCCCCTGTTGATTCGACCGAACTTAACCTCCGTGTTTTGCGTACAGAGGGAGCAGCGAAGTAAGTTACGAGAAAAGAAGGAATGCGAATTCGTATATATTTTATGTCCGGCCATCATCATCATCATCATCATCATTGTCGTTGTCGTCGTCGTCGTTCTGTTTAACAAGGGTTGCCCGTTGAAAATGAAACATCTCCGGGTGATTTATATTCGGACGTGGAAGCCTGCAAGAAGTGGACGCTCTGTTCGCAATTAACATCGACTTTATTTCCATTAATTGTTGAAGATTGGACGTTCATTGGGTGCTCGCAATCGGACTGGGGGAAACGGTGTCTCCGATGATTGTTCTACGCGGGCAATTATTGAAACAGAAAGGGATTTTTCGATGGGTAGGAGAACAGCTTGCAGTCTATTATTATTGCCCATTCTAGTTATTATTATGACACATTAAGCGGATTGAACATGGATATTCGGGCTCATTGCTGACTCGGGAGTTGGTCCTATCGTCCGCCCCCAGATGAGCCCATTTACGAGTTGAACAATTGCGTAAATTCGCAGCCCTGCCTGGGTGGCCAATTAAAGGAAAATGTAACCTTTTCGCATTCAGATATAAGCTTTCTAAATTTATATTAACGTGCTTAAAAAGGAAAATTAAAAATATTCGCACATTGGAATCGAGTTTATGAGGAAGGTTAATTCTACGAGAATGCAAATTTGTAAATATCTGTTTTCTATTCCTCCTATACCCTTCAGTGTCGAGGATGTTAAAGAATCATTTGGTCTATTTTGAAATTCAACCTAGCAGGGGAGGAGCCTACTGAGGTTTTGCTTGATATTATTATTATTATTATTATTATTATTATTATTATTATTATTCATTTGCACCCAAACTGGATAAAGTTATAGAAAATTAAATCAATAAACAACCAGCAATAAAAATTTAAATCCTTCTTGGTACTTTTTTAACGTAACTTTTTAAACTTAATCTAAAGTGATTACAAGAATATGCTTCTGATGGTGAACAACATATACTCCTGGATAAAATTATAAACTCGTATATATTTTGCACAAAACTTTAATGAAAAAGAAAACAATTTTTTCAAAAACTTGATAGGCAAACGCATTGAGCTAACAAGTGGGCACCCAAAACTTGTAATATTTTTGTATTCATAAATCTTTTCAAAATTTGGAGAAAAACAAAACAAGATGTACATTCAGTTTGGCCAAAATTATAAACGCATCCTCAATAAAATGGTTCTGTCCACAATATTTGACTGAATTTAAGATTTTAGAATAAAATTAGGAATAACAGATTATTTTACACTGAATAGCTGCTTGTTTTGCGTTTACCCAATGCCATGAGGAACTGAAGGGAAGGAAGAAGAACTTCGTAAAATTTGAATGCTGCATAATTCTGGGATGTCCCAGAGAAATTGCAGCTCACATAAAACAGATCTCAGTATACTGAGGTTAATATTGTCATTTTAGAGAACGTATTTTGTGAATGACTATAAGAGGAAGCACCCAGATGGTTAGAGCGTCGCACAGTGATATTTTACTAATCTAGGGGAACTTAATTATTAGACAGTTTCTATGGATTCCAGAGTTGTGGTTCTTGAAAGGGTCATCACAAAGGTGCAGAATAGACATCACTTCCTCACATTTCTTAGGTGCATGTCCAGTGAGGTGAGGTGGTTGGCATAATGGGATTTGTCGTCTTTCTTCTCATGGGTGTGTTAGCACAACCTTGGTGGCAAAGCAAAAAAAAAATGATCGGGTAGGAAGAAAATCATCAACTCCAGAGCTGATCTAATCTTCGCCACCTTTTCAACTGAGAGAACTCTTTCTGCTGCCGTTATTGTGAATGTACATCCTCGTGTACTACAGAGATATCCACTCATCTCTCATGTAAAGATGAGAAGGAAACCGCCCTTGTAACAAGTTCATGAAACCGCAAATTTGAACCTTGCTAAAGAAAAGATGTGCCGGACTCACGAATGGTATGGAATGATATTTTTTAAGAAATTTAACCTAGACGGCCCTGGTGGTGGGATGCCTACTGGCATAATCTATGAAAACAAAAGAAGTTCAAATGAGTCGTTAACTGAATGGTTGTTCAGTTATGGTTAGGGGCTCGTTTTCATCTATAGTGATCTGGAACTGGTTGATGATCGAATAAATTCTTTGGTTTATAAACTGCTTCTAGAACAATAACTTGGAGCTTATACTGAGATTCTTGGAGGGAAAAATTGGGCTTTCCAACAGGATAATGTTCCCTGCCACCTCAAACATGATATGAAAACATGGTTTCATGAAAATCATATTAACGTTTCTGCCACCACGTTAGATTTTTAATGTCTGGGGACAGCTTGCACACCAGATTTACAAAGATCATAGACAATTTCAAACTTTTCAAGAAAAAATGCAATTATGGAAGGATGGGAAAGTATTACAGTTGAATACCTTCATCTCCTTCTTGATTCAATGCCAAACAGCATGTATGAAATTTTCTGAAATAATGAAGGCTCTTTTTTGTTTTTCTCCATTCTGTTTTTTTACAAATTTATGAACACGAGACACAAGTTGAATACATTTACCTATAAAGTTTTGTAAAGTAATTTTTTATTTTTCAAGTTTTTAAATGGATTTATAATTTTGTGCAGGAATGTAAATAAGGTTACAACGTATTTCAAATGGTAGCAGACTACAATATTTCATTGAATTAAAAGGGAAACTTTGTATCATCAAAGCTTGTTAGTAAAGGGACAAACGCAAACATCCATGCCCTAACCGCGTTCAAACCCACCACGACCTGTGCTTTAGCGCTCGCGGCCACCGTTAATATAAACAATAATAATAAATAAAAATAATAATTTTTTTAGAACTCAATATCATGAAAATTCCAATACTCAAAATAAACATTTAACCCGTTCAGGACCAGTGAGTTTATCTTTGTTAGAATTTACAGTTAAGCTAAGTTTTATTTTTACAGATATTAAATAACAGTAAATAGACAGAACGGCTTGTATGTTATAAATTAAATATCCATTTTTTTCCTTATTCCATGAGAATACAATATGGGAAACTTGTTAATTAAGTGTTGTTAAAGGAATGATTTTATGATTTCAGTGAATTCATTTCTCTGTGAACTTGAACTTTATTTAAATTTAGGAACTATTTCCTTTTGAATGTTAAAAATCAAGGAACAAAGTAGATTTTTGTATTTCCTTATTTAACCTTTCGGTCACGACATTTTTCTAATGTTTGAAAAAGTTTTGCGCTTTCTTTTCACAATTGGTTTACGACTTGTCTTAATACATTTTAAAGTGTTACTTTTAGAAATACTGTCTTATCAATATCAAATGGATCACCCATGAATGTTCTATGAGGAGTTTTTTTATTATACGTCATGCCTCAGATGTTTAAATTATGGATGAAAATAGGAAAGGAAATTCCACAGCCTGGACTCTAACCAGGAGCCTTTGGCTAATCCCTCTGACGCCCTAACCAATTGAGCCCCTGTGGATTACGTTATTAGCCGAAGGCTCCTGGTTCGAATCCAAGCTGTGGAATTTTCTTTCCTATTTTCATCAATAATCGAATGGATGTTTTAAATATTTCAGAAATAATTATTCTAACATTAGAAATAATTTTCTTATTGAATTTTGTAAACTATGGCTGTTCAAAATACAGATTAAGTTGGGAAAAATTGTCCTTTTGACTTATAGTTGATAAGATTGGGAAGAAAACAATTTTTCTAAATAGTTTGAGGCATTTGCTTTTAAAGAAGATTTACAAAGATTTCTGTTCGACTATTTTAAGAGAATTAAATTTTTTTATGAATTTCATTACTCAGAATGAAATCCTATATATATATATATATATATAAAGCCCCATTCGTTTTGGGGCCACGAGTGACGAGTCGATTGAACAAAAGAAGGCAATCAAACGAGGAAGTTGGAAGCCAGAGCCAGTGAGAGATTTTTTTGTATCCAGCCAAGAGGGAGGGAGGGAGAAGGGGGGAAAGAGCTTTTGTACACTGACCTCTGGCTGACTTAACATGGGAAATTCCCTTGGCTGCTCCCGTGTTGAATCAAAGACCCCCTGACTCTCCCCGAAATCCTTTGAATTATAGAAAGAGATAAAACGGCGAAAAAGAGACATGATTAACTCCGACTGACAGTTACGGACGGACTCGTAACTCATCAGACCCTGAGTCCATTTCACTTTCCCTTCCAACCATTGATTAATTAATAACAACTTAAAGCTCGCCAACAATAAATATCATATCGACCTTCATTCCTCTACTCCCACCCCTTCATCCTTAAATGGAGTTATTTTTAAATAATTATGGAGAATAATTATGAATTAGTGTGCACTCCCCCCCCCCTTTTTTATTTTTAAATAAATCGTAGAGAGGAATTCGGGGTGATGTTATTTAAAGGGCGTTTGTTTCATGCATGTTAAAGGAATGATGTCATAATTCACTTGTGAGTTGTAAATATTTATTTAGTTTAATTTAATTAGTTTATGCTTTCCATTGTGTTTGCGTTTCATTTGAATTTCTCACCTGCGTTCTTACCAAAATTTATTTCATGCAAATTACTTCGCCGTAAATTCAAACTTTAAAACTTAAAACAAAGTTTAGGGGCAAGCTGTTTTGCTGTGCAAATCATTAGACTCAAACAAGGAAATAAAACCCTTCTTGATTCAGTACTTATAATTTTTAATATTTAGTAATAAATAATAGATTTATAATAATTTTGATGGGATTTGGCAAGCTTTTCATGGGAGTTACACGGTTTCTCTTGATGTCTTTTTCCTTGTGCCAGGTACGGATTAGTTCTATTAGGTCAGTCTTGTTGAGATCGTCCTTTGCTTGAGTTTTAAGCATACAAATGGAGTAATGAATTGGACATTAATAGACAAAGCAATACAGCTGATGTGAGAGGTTTAATGAGCAAATTTGGCCCATTAAAATACGAAAACTATGAGAAAAAAAAGCTAATATTGGATCTGATACTGCATATCATTGTATGCTTGTAGAGTTGAAATCCTGTTTATGAAATCCGAATTCGCGATTTATTTAAAAAGTCGTCAGTTACTAGTTTCATATTAAGTTCTTTATTTAAGCTTGAATAATTTAGGAAGAGGCTGTGTAGCTTATCTTTTTTTTCTATTCAAATGACTATTTAAATGCATAAAAAATAAAAATTGTTCAAGGTCAATTTAGAAAAAAAAATTATAAGGAAATGTCAAATTTAAGAATTTCGTATTTAAAAATTTTGATAGTGAGAATATTCTATGTAATTTTTTCAGTCTAAATTCTTCCAATGTTAAATAGATTATTTTTTCAAGCTAACAAGGGAATCCCTCGAACATGTATGTCACAGATTTCCACCAAATTGAAATATGTTACTCATCTGAAGCTACTATAGATACTTGCAAAATAAGAGAGTGCGAAATTGTGTTTCTTTCAAAATAAACCGCGAAAACGAAACAATTTCAGTATACATAGCCATACAAAGACTCCATTGTTAAAGCGGTTAGGATATGTGGGGTTCCCTTGTAAGTTGAAAAAAATAAAAATTTAATTGCATTTTTCAGAAATTATTTGAATGTTGAATATTTGAAGAATGATGTTTGGTTAATTGATAATTCGCTTTCGGTTGCTCTTGAATTAGTCTTTTCGTTCATTTAAATGCCATATTCCACCAATTTCATTATATTGCATCTTTAGTCATATTGCATAATCATTCCGCCCCCCCCCCCTCACCCGCATTATTTAAATTTATTTCCTTTCTCCTTCCTAACATTGAAGAGCTGAAGATCTTTCTCTAAATATTATAATCCGCTTTAGTAGCTATTAGTACACTAGCTCACTATATATGCAAAAGTATTTTTATAGAATTCCAATAATAGGATTTCCCAGTCCATATAATTACAGCTTCAGAGTAAATTATTGTAGAAATCATATTTTTGATAAAATTTGTTAAGCCATGAAAGGACGTTCTATTATAACGGATTTGGCGTGCATCTTGCCAACGGGAATATTATATAAAATTTAATTTTATGGATCGAGTAAATAAGTAACGCATGCGTTTCACGTTCTTGAACTGTTATTCCATTTCACCATGCCATGACGGGGCATCTTATTTCTACGCGTGTTATGTTATCAATCCAAAAAGCGACGGAGAAGTTGAAAAAGAAAACAATCTCAATTACGGACCAGAAGCACTTCCACCCATCCGCCCACTCGTCCACCCCCTTCCCTTCCCTCCTGTCATAATTGGGGAGTGGATGGAATAGTGGAATTGCTCCTTGTTCGGAGGGACAAACGTTTGCTCGTGAATTTTATTTCTAGGGAGTTAATGGGATCTGCCATAATCACAATGTGACCAGACGCCAGCGGTCTCTCACGCGCTCGTTGTTCACGAGATACGCCACGGTCTCTTTAACACACTCATCCCACCCTCTATTCCATCAACCCTCCTTCCTCCCAAGGAAACTGACGCCACGCTCACGTTTCGTGTGGACTCGTAATAAAACAGACACACACATACACACACTTTAGGTCGCCCTCTTCTTCTAGTCACATCTCTCTCTCTCTCTCTCTCTCTCTCTCTCTCTCTCCTTCTTGGTGCTCCTATAAACTTCGTAATAAGCAAGTAGAAGAAAAGTTGTAACTGTTGTTCTTCAAATTAAAATTTAATAATACAGCTTGGATCTAAAAGTTCATTTGATATTTATTATTATAAATATTCACAAACTAAATGAATAAATTACCATTTAGAAGTGTTGCTTTTAATTGGTTTGTATTTCCCTTTATTATTTTATTAATGAACTGGAAGAAAAATCCTTGATGGTTAAGTAGTCGTAGCCTGTTCAGGCAACAACCTATCCTTTTAAAAAACTAATGGAAAACTTGCATGTTTTTTACGCAATAAATGTATGCGTATCTGATGCCTAAGTATTGTCGACTGCAAGTTTTTAAACTTTGTCGGCAAGTGATGTGCAGGCGCAGCCGACGAAAGAGACAGGCCCCGGCACTGAAAAGTCACATGACCATAGCAGACAGAGCAATGACGTATATTAAAGATAGACTCCGAATCCTATTGTTAACAGCGGCAAAAAGTGAAGCAAATTGAGCCATGATAGTTCTGGGCAGGAGTGAGCCGTGGAGTAAATAGCTGTCTGGCTGCTTTGTTTTTGAAGATTTTGGGCCTGAAGAATAATTAATTCAAAACCATTCCTCAAAGTTAAACTGCGTACAACTGTACAAACAGACAAGAAAAAGGATCAGGAATCATTTTCCACAAAAATAAATCAAATATTCGTAACTAAAATGAAAATACATTACTGAAAGACAATCGAAACGAAATTGAAATTGAAACCATGATCGAAAAATTGTTTATAAAATATAACAAAATACTTCAAATACGAAGTATCACGAAAAGATAAACTTATCACTCCGTGATCGGCGTGTGAAAGGATTATTAATCAGCTAGTCTCGTGTTTAACCCTGTGTTTTGCATCATCTTCACTCACTTTCGGCCATGACAGTTCTGGGCATGGAGCTTCCCAATTTGCTTCAAGTTACAACAATAGCATTCGGAGTCTATCTTTAATATACGTCATTGAGACAGAGCAACAATCCAGCCTTCATTGTTTTCAACAAACGAAAAAACAATGTTAAAATCCAAGATTGAGACAATGAAGTTATATTGTTGCTCTGCCTACGATCGTTAAGTAACTTTTCAATGCTGGGGCCATGACAGGGTCTTTTTCGTTGGCTACGACGCAGAGGCCATGACGTATTTTCAATGATGTTAAAAATATCATTACTGAATTTGCGAAGTCGATCCTATCTATTCGAGAACATGTGTGCCTATTATATTTTACTTACGTTTTGATGCTCTATCCGAATTTGAAGTCAAAATCAAAAAATTCGAAAAAATTGGCAACAGAATGACCGATTTCGCAAATATCGTACATATGTTTTTCACTGTTTATTAATTATCGAATGTTACTGCAAACGTAGCACACAATACTTGACAATGCTTAATGCTACTTTACTGTTTGTTTTCGATAATTACTCCTCGTTCACGGCCAAGCCATAGTTGATCTCACTGTTGCTCCTTTTATAATATTGATTAATATGAATGAGTCAGTAAATTGCAAACATGAATGAGCAGTATCAGATTGTATTAGTGCATTTCTTTCGAAGTAAACTCTTAATGCAATAACTATGGATATTAAGGGGGGGAAAGTTAGGCTTTTATTAAACTACACTACTGTTTATAAAAATCGCAACACCCTGATGGAATAGCCCAATCTGCATTAAATTTGGAGCATTTGCATATCATGGGTCAGAAAAGAAACCATTAGATTTTTAGGTCAATACAATGCGTTTTATTGTCACATTAGTATCGGGTGAAACCACCGTGGGATGCAATTACAGCCTCTAAACGCCGTGGCATTGAGTCAAACAAGCTCTGAATAAGGGCCTGGGGAATGTCCTGCCATGCTCTGTCTACACGGGTATACAGTTCATCCACAGTTGCTGCTGCAGGAGTCTGACGAGCCAATCGATGAGCAACCCTGTCCCACACATGTTCGATTGGGGACATGTCTGGTGAACGAGCAGGCCAGGGGAACAAGGGCGTCTGATGTGCTTGGAAAAAGGCGAGGACATTTCTGGCCACATGCGGTCGGGCATTGTCCTGTTGGAATACAGCGCCTGGAAGGTTCTGCAGGAAGGGGATGACCTCGGGTTGCACATCTTCCCCGATGTACCGGTCACTGTTCAGATTGCCATGGATTCTGATCAGACGGGAACGGCCATGGTAACTGATTGCACCCCACACCATCACCCCTGGCGTTTGTCCTGAATGACGCTGCAGGATGCATTCTGGAAGGTCGCGCTCGCCACGATGTCTTCTGACTCGTATCCTGCCGTCATGGTGCTGCAAGTTAAACCTTGACTCATCCGAAAACACAACTTGTTGCCATTCAGCTTGCCACTGTTGGTGTTGATGGGCCCATTGCAACCTGAGGCGCCGGTGGTTTTGAGTCAAAGGAATCCGCAACAATGGTACTCGTGCCATCAATCCTCTGGAAATCAAACGGCGTCGTACAGTGCTAGCAGACATTGTCCTGCCTACTGTAGCACCCCACTGTTGTGCTAACACTGTGGAAGTGGCTGTACGATCTGCTACACACATGCGATAGAGGTGTCTGTCATCTCGCGGTGTCGTCGTGCTGGGTCTTCCTGAGCCTGGTCTTCGGTGTGCCCTGTTCTCTTCGCTCCACTGCCTCCATGCACGCATAATTGTCGTTGCATTACGTCCTACACGAGCAGCAATGTCACGATACGACCATCCCGCTTCACGCAGACCAATTATGCGTCCTCTTTCAAAGTCTGTCAGCTGTTGATATGGTACCCTTCGTCGTCGTCGAGGCATGGTGTTCTTTCAAGCAATTACTCTGAAAATCTAATCATTTATACTCTGACCCATTGTATGCAAATATTGCAAATTGCATATGGATTAGACCATTCCATCAGGGTGTTGCGATTTTTATAAACAGTAGTGTAGTTCAGATTCTTCAAAATGAAGAAATCTACAGGGCGAGTCAAAAGTTACTAGGCATAGCGGTAATTCGGAAATAGTGTGTAAAATGAACGATGTGACGAAGCCAGCACCGAATAGAATATGTGCTCTATCTTTTGGGACAGTTTTGGAGTTTGACCGCCATCTTGAAATCTGCCATTTCGGGACAAGGTTCATTTTCTTTAACGGGAAGAGGTCATGTGGCAAACCAAATAACACCAGTTTTTTCCTCAGGAGTTCATTCCTGCAATCGGATTTCACTTATCCGTTGTGGTTCACAAATTATTAACAAAAGCATTAACACTTTCCAAACAAAAACACACTGAAAACTGAGTTGCAGCAGCTAAAGGATTGTGTCTCTCTGCTGCTGGACACAGACCTCAAGGTGCGCATAGATATTCATTACGCAGGCGCACACGAACGTCCGGGGTAAAGCTGTCACAGACCTGTAAGGATGTGTTGCTGAAGGTGACGTTTGCTTTTGATGTTTACAGCATGCACAAGTTGTTTCAAGTGTCCCGTCATGAAATATCTAGCGGTGTAAAGTCTGGAGAACGTGCTCGCCACTCCACAAAACCCCGCCGACCAATCCATTGACCAGCTAATTGCCCATCCAGCCATTGACGGACATTACGACTGCTGTGTGGTGATGCATCATCCTGCTGGAAAAAAAACTTGGGAAACTGCCATCTTCAGTCAACAGTGACGGGAACACAATGTCCCGTAACATTCGCAGGTACTCATCAGCATTTAGGGTCCAATTAAACGGGGGGGGGGGGGGGCGCATATCCTGTACCCCATCAAACTTTGACAACGACTTTGGATGGATCTGTCATTGAGATTTCGCATGGACATAAAAATTTGCCTCATCACTGAACACAGTGTTCTGTGCAAATGAAGGATCCAATCGATAGTTGTCCGGAGCCCAGGTACAGAACTCCTCACCCCTATCCGGGTCATCCTCGGATAGTTTTTGCTGTATCTGAACTATGAATGGATACTAATGGTTGGTACGCAGAATCCGTGCCGTGGATGATTGGTTGAATCCACACTCTTCTGCTGGTTGTGGACTCTTTTCAAATGCTGCCAACACTACTGTTGTGGTTTCCTCATCAGTTGATCGTTAAATTGTGATTGCAGAGTATTGCTTCTAGCAATGAAATACATTGTACAAATGGCGAAATTAGTCGGAAACTCTGTTCTCCCGTTATTGTATTGCAAAGTCTCTACCAGTTTCATTGGCTGAAGTTTTTTGGCAGGCCTGTACGAGTTTTATGTTCAACAATCCCAGTATCTCTGAAATGTGATAAGACTTGCGACGGTACTGTGCAGGATTGGTTCTTTTTCGGGGTGCCAGGCGTTGAAATCAACAGTAATGGTATGATGTTCCCTGGACATACGGAAAAGCTCCTCCTCCTTTATTAGTGCCATCTCCAATTACCTACAACAGACATTGGTGCTGTGTAATGTTTTTGTTGATATCTTTTGAACCACAACAGATAATTGAAATCCGAATGCAGAAATGAAGTTCTCCTGAGGAAAAAAAGACTGGTCTTATTTGATATGCCACGTGACGCCTCCCTCCCATTTAAGAAAATGAACCTTGACCCAAAATGGCGGACTTCAAGATGGCGGCCAAACTCCAAAACTGTCCCAAAAGATAGAGCGCCTATCCTATTCCATACTAGCCTGGTCACATCGTTCATTTTACACACCGTTTCCGAAATATAATTATGTCCAGTGACTTTAAACTTACCCTGTATTAGCGAAAAACGAAAGAAAGTTTAGGGTTTCAATTAGAATGCATTACTGCATCTCTGTAGAGGGTTATCAATTTTTTCCTAACGAAAAGCATACTCTTTGGTGAGACTTTGTCCTACTAAACCAGCTAACACACTGTTATTAAATTAAATTAGAATCAGTTAAATTAAACATAGTAAATAAAAATCTTATATATTACACGATATTGTATAAATAGAAAAACAAAGTTAATTTTTTGAAGAGACAAATAAATATTAAGTTTACGTATTGAGATATGATATAAACATACACACTGAGAAAGAAAAGGATATAATATTAATTAAAGTGGACATACAGTAACAAGCTGGAAATTACTTGTCGTTTAACCAATATACAGAGGTGAATAGAATCGATCGTTTCGATCCCTTTTTAATGCATTGACTTCCATTATCTTAATTAGATATATTATTATAATAATATTAATATACATTAAGTTAATGGGCAGATCCTATATCTGTTTTGAGACTTTAATAGTACAGCACATGTCGTTAGATAATTAGTATTTTAAAATCGGTCTTAGTGTAACGTTTAACGTATAAAGATGCAATCTAATAAAATGCACACTAATAAAGAAAACAAAGCATTTAATTATCGAAGACATTTTACTCGAGGGACATTTAATCCCCCTCTTTTGAATCTGTTATCAAGAGAGATATAATAGCACTTTCCTTTATGAATTTACCATGCAACCAACGTTCTCCTGTAAACGGTGACGAGAGTCATCAGTAACGGAGCGATAGCCTTGCCTGATCAGAAAAGAACTTTGAAGAAGGAAAAGGAAGGGAAATGTCCCCAGTGCTGAAGTTAAAATGCTTCGCCAACTTCTTGTTTCTTTACGATAAATGAGTTCGTAAACATGGCGGCCATAAAGTTCATTAGCTTCTTTAATACTCCATTAAGGCAAAATTAATTTTGTTCACCAAAGGTAGTGGAAGTCGGGGAGGGCTGAGATATCGTGTCGCCGATCTGTATTGTTTTGTTAATCGCACCAAAGCTGTTGTGAATGCGTAATGAAAGCGTTGCCCCAAAGGAGAGATGGCTTCCGAAACAGTTGTTTCTCCAGCTATAACCAAAGTAACGAGCCATGGCGCTTTAGAAAACTGGTAACCGTTAAAGGATGAAGGCTAAGAGTGCCTCGGCGAAAGGGTTTTCCTTCTCTTTCCTTCTAGACCGGTAGACAAGCCGACGGCCCGAGGATTTTCCCTTATCGCCAGGAAGTAATTGCTGATTTTAGCGTCGAAGGAAGAGAGGGAAAGGGTTGAGGGGTTGAATGGTTGGATTATGAAGTAATCTTTTGGCGTGTAGTTTGCATACAGCCAGTTGACAATTTAAGTGGCAAAGGCAATAAGGTTCCACTTAAACTCGATCGTTTGCTCTTAAATCTATTAACAGCTCTTTTGTATACGGCGTCCGATGTGTAACACATGCCTCCACTAGAAAACAGCTCCACTAGGAGGATTTTATCGTGTGTGGAAGATAAAGATTACTTTGGAGTTGAGAAGATTGTTACAAGAATAACTCGCTTGCTATGGAAAGATATTGCGTTATGGGATAACACTCCTATTTGGTACTTAGGCCTTTTATAAAAGTTAATATAAATTATTGAAAATATTTTAAGGTCGTTCATGAAAGGCTTTTCAGTTTGATTAATTCTGAATTTTAATTAGAAGAAACATTTGTTAAAAAGTTAGACTTATTCCATCACATGATTAAGTTTCTGCTGCATTATCTACTGCAGTTCATAAAATTCAGAGGGATAGAAATTCTTCCATAAGAAGTTGACTGAGTAGTTACAGTAAATAATATATGTAAATTATTTCAATAAATACTCGTGCGCTTCAAAAAAATGGAATATTCAGCTGGGTAGTGACCGTGTTGTAAAATAGTCACTTTCATGGCCGGTTAGCTTTCAAGGCCGCAGTGGCGCAATTGGTTGGCGCGTTGGCGGTCTGAGCCAAAGGTTCCTGGTTCGAATCCAGGCTGCGGAATTTTCTTTCCTATTTATCATTAATTTGAACAACTGAGGTTGGCGTACAATAAAACCCTCACTGAACATCATATGATTTACTAATACTTGGTAGGGACACCATTGTCATCAATGGCAGCGCGAATTCATTTTGGAAGAGAATGAATCAGTTGTCGACATCAATGTTCGACCAAACCTTCTGTTTCAGTTCTTGAATTGTGAATGGTTATCGTTTGCCACTTTGCGTTTCATGATTTTCTGTAGACCTTCCACATTTTGAGGCCAGATCTTTGTGTGAATATTCTGTTCCTGTAGCCAGTTCTTAATTAGTTGAGCGCGATGTGTGAGCTAGGGCGGTATCTTGCTGAAAAAAAAAGTCTGTCCCCATATAAATTTTCAGATGATGAGAACAAGAAATGCATCCAGTATTTCCTGTAGGCCAATGAATAATCGTTCGACTGACGATTACAAGCTCTCCCGTACCCATGGAGCTCATGCAGCACCACACCATGATGCTGCTTGGAAACTTGACGTTTTTGTTCATGGTGTGAGAAAAATGTGCCTCTTCTTTAGTTCCCCATACTCTGATTCCTTAGTCACCGAACGTAGACAGAACCGGGATTCATCGCTGAAGATGACATTGCTGAAGTTCTCAGGAGTCCAATTGGCATGAGCTTTACACCACTTGTTTCGTGCTTTGCGTTGAGTTTTGTTCATCATAGGTGTCTTGTTTTGCACACAGCTGTTCATTCCAAAATCAGATAAGCGCCGGAGTGTTGTACTTAGGGATACACCAGTTCTATCCCTACGCCATAATATGTTAATAACTTTTGATGATTTGAATAGATTATTAGGTACAATTTTGCGCACCCAGGTATCTTCAAGTGTCGTCATTGCCCGTTTGCGTCCACGTTTGTCCCGACTTGTTTAAAATCCATAGCCGGAATTTGAGGTGCGCTTTATGAGCAATGTACTGTTTCAGCAATATCACGTCGTTTACGACTTGATTTGTGCCATTAGAGTATCAGCTTACGCTGGATTAATGACCGATCCTTTTTGGGTGACATTTCTCAACAGATAGTAAATTGAAATTCTTTAGCAGCCGAGTAAGTATGTAAATGATAGTATATAAGTAACAAAAAGTATTCTAGCTTGGAAAACCAAATGGGACATCCCATTCCAGAATATGTAAATCAGAATATTCCATTATTTTGAGGCGATGCAGTCAATATTCCATTATTCCATTCAGAGAGTCTTTAAATAGAATCTCCTTAAATATATGATCAACTTTATAAAATTTAATATTTCAAAAGAACGTATATAATGAGGTTTGATGCATAGATAATTTATTTCGAAATAAGCAATGATACTTACTATTTAATATGATTTACCCTCTAACATTAAATTTCATTCACTCACTTAGTCTTCGCAACATAAATGAATTAACGATTGATTCGAATTTATTCTATACGAATTAAAAACTTTGCAACAAAAAAATGGGTATGTATGTAAAGATGTAGTAAACCTAAAAGTTAATATAAATAAAAGAGAATGGGTATGAAAATACTATAAAGAAAATTCAACGATAAAAGAAAGGAGTTTAATATTGCAGGCGTGTTAGCTGTCACACTGGCGGCCGCACATTTGTAACCGTCAAGAAGAAACAGCAGATCTAGATCGTGTTAGTATGTAGACACTTAAAATAAAAGGAAAAACATCCCAGAGACAGTATTACAAATCTAGTATTACATCGCAGAATCCATTTTTAAACATTCAAAGCATACAAAGGAAGTGGAACTAAGCAATGAGAAGCTGTATGCTAAATGGCCATTACTTATGCTGATCGGTTTAATGACACAGGTCTTCCTGTTCCGAAATACGAAATGTCCAAATAATTAAATCGAAACTCCCACATATATTTCTGAGCGTGCAAATATTAATGAAAGTATTACTTAGGGTCTGTTTTATTTATATAAATATTAAAAATCATAAGAAAGAAAATAATACGCAAGAACCATATTTTTTTCGTGTGTTCCTGGTGTCTCAATTATCATTACATAGGACAGTTAGAAAAGAATTATTTTGAGAAATCTACAAAACAGCTTGCAAACAGAGTTATTAAAAACTACTTAGTTGTTATTTTGTGTTTGCCTCTTACAGCATTTAACTTGAAAAATCGTGCCTCTATAATAAATCCATCCGAGAAATCTTGTGGACACGAGGTGCTTACTTATTCATCATGCATATGCAATCGTTAATCAGCCAGGCGTTGGAACAAATCCACGTATTCAGGACTTAAATCTAGGAATCACAGAAGATCCGTCATGTCTAACCAAACTTTGATTTTATCCGCTGTCACGAAATTGTCAAAGTCAATCTACTCGAAAACCGGTTGTGGTGATATACTCAATCACTTGCGCATGCAAACTTTCCGTTCATTCTTTTCCCTACAAAATCCATAGTGCACTTAACGGAGATCATCTGATGCACGCTATTATATCATAATAATGTACTTAACTAAAAATCAATACTGCACTTTCTAATGTTTCATTACATATAAAAGATATCCTGCAGGTTTCCTTAAATCGAAAGTAAAAGTTTAAGACGATTAAAACGTCAGTTAAGATTGTAAAATATAGGTAATAAGTTAACGGATGTATTGCTTTCAGGGTTAAATTATTTGGTATTATAATTGTTTTACATAGAATGCTACAGCGAAGGGGCATGGGGCTTGTAATCACTAATATTTCATGTCTGTAAAAAAATGTTGTGGCTTTTTTAATCATCAAAACCAAATTGATTTCTTTGCAAACAGTGAAAAAGATTGGGGAAGAAAATTCCTTTTTCGGTCAGAATATTTCCTTGAGAGTCGTTGGCATTTTTCCCATTCTTGTAATATTCAACGTCATCAGCAGTTTCTGAAAACGTTTGGTGACTCGGTTTCGGGTTTTTCTTTCTTTTATTTTTTTCCTCTATTTTTTTTTTTCTGTTCCTCATTCCCACTGACACTTTCGCGTTTTTTTCCCCCTTGAAGAATAGTATTTTGCAATTTCGTTTTCCAAGAAAAATTTTGTCGCAAATAAGAAGACAGCAAATTAAAAATTCATGTTTCGTGTGGATGAAAGTAGGTTGCTCTTCTTTTTTCTCTTTCTCGCCCATGTTGTAAACGAGTCGTTTCCAACGCGGAATATTTCGTCGTCTTTGAATTTTTAACAATCTTTTACATGCATTGATGTTTTATATGTAGTTGCTTATATATTTCATGTAATGGGGTTCTCAAGGAAAAGCCCTCGTCTTGAGGATCTTCGAAACTGATTTGCGGTAATTAATTTGGCCCCTTTCTAAGATTATTAATCTTCCTTAATTGGGTTATTCTCACAATATTTAGAAAACATCAAAAGAGAGACTTTTTACAGTGGCTTGTTTAGTCATTGATTTTTAATTTGCACGGCAAAATCTTTACAAATTTGTGGTTTCCCAACGAACATTAAAAAGAATTATTTTTAACGTAAAACGTAACTAACGAGCTTTATAATCAATTGTTTATTATTCAATTAACTTTTCGTCTGTCAGTTTGGACTGCCACCTTTGTTGTATTCTGATTAATTTTAAAAATGCCTCAATTTATAATGGAGCTATTCGTTGATTTCTAGCCGGAAAGAAAAATAATGAGAAGACTGGTTTCTTTCTTAGAAATATTAGAGGGATGGTGAGTAATATCATGGGTTTGATATATTATTATTTATTTTAAGTGCTGTTATCAATTTGAACATAGATCATCCGAAATGTGTCATATTTCCATCCCCTCATCCCTTTCGTAACGCCTGATGGTCGATGATTTAATTGTCGTGCGGGAGTCGTGGCTGTTGAGTTGGAGTTTTCTGGGTTCATTAGACATAAATGGGTGAAATTGAAACAGCCCAGAAGGGGAAATTTTGTGCAGATAACTGACAGTCCAGTAGCCTGGTGGTGAGTTGAGTGGGCTGGAAGGCTGTCGAAAAATAAGTAGACAGTGAGTTGTAGCAGATTGGGTGGATGAAAGCCCTTCCCTGCAGATATCGTATGTCAACTGAAGTGTTGCCAGATGTTAAATGACCCCGGCCGTTTGGGTTCGAGGGAATCTTTACCGGATTAAAGAAAGATTCTTCTTCCCTCCTTTTTTTCTTTTTTTTTTATTTTTCTTTCATTCATCCTCACAATTTTTCCCGCGCTTTTTTCTTCCTTCCTCTGTAAATTCTTTAAAAGCGCTCCATCATTCGATGGAGTCGTTCATCCGCAATTTTCGAGAACTCGACAAAATGCATGAAAACGAATTTGTGTTAAAAGGGTTGAATGCCAGCTTTGGTGGAAATCATGAATTACTGAATCTGTATTGATCTCGGCGTACAAATCAGGAATGGAAGCTGGCAAAAGCGTATCTGAATAAAATTTTCAAAATTACCGATTATTACGTGCTTTAGATATACAGTTAACCCAATTTAAATAAGATCTTTCAGTTTTTCTATTTATACGAAGCTCCCACCGCTTTTTAAATTTTTAAGCCGATTTTTATTACTTAATTGTTAAATTAAAAACATTTCATTAATTCTTTCGCTGTCAGGAATTAAAGGATTTTAATAAAAAAATATTAAATTCAACTTAATAGAGACAAAATATGAAAACGTTCTTTTCCGAAGAAACGATAAAAGTGAACCAAAATTTACTTTGATGTTTGCCTTTTATCAATCATGTAAGCTCAGACCAGTTTATGAATTTTCTAATGTTGATAAACGACCAATACTTGTGAGACTCTTTAAGGAGCAAATTTACCTCGGAGGTTCAAGAAATTGAATATTCATATAAGGAATTAGAGGCAGTTTGCAATTAGAGTTGGCTTGATTCTGACAGCTAAAAATGCTAATGAAAACTTTGTGGCTATACATTGTTTCCCTTTTTATACACCTTTAAATAAGGGGGGGGGGTATTTTGTTATTACAAACGTAAATTAAAATTGACATTCGGATATCGTTATCGTAATGGATTTTCCCTGCCACACAATTTAGAATACGGATAAAATGCATTTACCAATATACTCGTATATATTCCTTGTTGAGATCATGGTTTCAATCTCTTGCAATACTTGCATCAAACATAACTTGCATGTATTCGTATCTTAAATGAAGATTGTATTTTAAGACGTTTAATCCAGCTTTGAACCCAGGGACCTTCGTCTTTACATCTCGTGTTCATGAATCGCTCTTTCATCGCTCTCTGCAGCAAAAACAGAGAGAAAGTCGAAACAAAACAAGCAGGGAGCAAAAAAATGAAGACGCCATTTGCTTCAGAATTGCTTAATTGAGACCTCCAAAGTTTAAAATGAAGTTCGTCATCTGTATAAATAGACTACCGGTAGTTAATTTAAATGTACATTTAGCTCGCTCTTCCTTAATGTGACTTAGACAACTTTTTTTTTTTTATCCCTCAATGTTATAGCTTAAAAAAAGAATTCCTTCTTTCAGAAAAACCTTATAATTAAGTTGTTGTAAAAATATGGTCTTATATTAAACAAAGAAGAAAATAAAAAAAAGGCTTTTCATCTCGTTATCAGCTTATCTTGAAAGGAAAAAAAGCCCTAACGATTTACTAATCGTGAAATATAGCACATTTGGGTGCAATCAGTCTGCGGAATTGATTTTTTCTCCTTTTTTTCCTCAATTGCAGTTGAGTGGGTGTTAGTAAGAGAGAACAAAAGTCTCTGATTATTTATCAGGTTGGAAGGAATGTGATTTAATACAAAAGATAACATCAACGGACATGGTGTAGGGTGCTCAGATGAATCATATTCCAGGCAGAGTTGGGCTGGGTTTTTTTCCTCCTATGATGTTGTGTGTGTGTGAGAGAGAGAGAGAGAGAGATTTGTGATTCTTTATTTTTTTCGGAAGAGGAGTTAAATAAAGCAGCGACGCCTGACTGAGGCTCTTGTAATATAGGTCGACTTGGGGGACTTCTTATTAGTTGTTTCGCGTGCCATGTTGATATATAGTCCCTCCCTCCACGTTATGTACGTTTCTTATTTAGTTCTCGCTAATTTAGTTTCTAATTCCTCTTCTCGTATTTCTTAGTAGTGTTCTTTGATAGCTTAATTGCACTGTTATGCATTCATTACTCATCGGACGTCATCTTGCATAAAAAAAATGGGGGAGAATGGACTCTATTCTGAAGAAATTATACAATTTAAAAAAATAAATATCAAATTTATTAAAATTTATTCCTTCGTAAATAATCATTAAAAAAAAAATTCGTATAATCTGGAAACTTTCCAAAACATGTCATTTCTTACGTTTTACATGCTTAATCCTTAACTGGTAACATGGAGCCAATGACATGTGTTTAAGCATTATTATGCCAGAAGTTAATTTTATTTATATCGATATTAACTTGCTATCAATATTGGTTTCTGTGAAATTTAGATTTAGCAGAAAATTTAAATTTCCTTAATATTCAAATGAATATTTGTTGACGTTACATTAGATTTACCTTATCTGTTGGTATTACATATTGATTAATATTATATGTTAATTATATAAATGTTCATTGGCATTATTGGCGAGTTATATAAACTAATCAATATCTAATTTAAGAGAAATTTATTTAATTTTGATTTTAATAAATAGATTTAGTATGTTATATGCCTATTGATATATAATAATTTGTAATAACCATATTAACGTTATTTATTTAAATCATATCGACTTCCCTTAAATAAATGAATAATCTTGTATCTCTGGTTACAATAAGCAGCATTATGGTTATGTATACCGTAAAATCTTGAATACAGGTCGGGTATTCAAATACACGCCGGTCTCGAATAAAAGCCGGGTGGGGTGTTAAAATTAGATTAAACTCCGGATCTCATATAAATGCGGGATCTTTTTCGGGTCATCGATATAAATTCTTCACTTTTTCCCTCACTTTCAGATTATTAAACGTCTTTTCATATGTATGCCTTCTCATTGGCCGCTTCATTTAACCCATTCTAATTTCCCTTAGCGACGGAGACAAGTCAGGGAATTTTTTGTAACCGGGAAAAGTCAGGGAATTTTACAAAATCAGCAAAAAACTGCGAGATTGGAACGAAAAATTTGAAAAATGTCAATAATATTCTATCAAAAAAGATTTTTTTTGGTGCTGGTGGTCAGGGGAAATTACGTGATAAACCGAGAAAAGTCAGGGAATTTTACGAAATCGTTTTGTTAGACATCCTGTTATTGGGAATAGTCGTTAACGCCGGGTCTCAACGTTTAATCGCCGGGGGGGGGGGGGTAGGGTAGGTATTCAAGACCATTAAGCAAATAGACGCCCGGATGACGCCCGGGCCTGTATTCAAGATTTTACGGTATTAATGAAATGAATATTTGTAAAATTTCGACAATAATGTCCGAAATGGCGAGAAACCGGTTATCGATTATTGTACATGCCATAAATACAGGACATTTTCACGTATTTTATTTTATTATACATATGTACAGGGTCGGGACACATTAATATGACCACCTCTCCTCGAACATGTTGGAACGTCCCATGGTATGCAGATGAAAAAATCATTGCATAACATTAAAAGCTGACAACAGCAGACATGTAGTAGCATCCGTTAACACAGCAATTGTCCCGTCATTGGCGGAGCAAGTGACCTGTCGGACCTCCAAAAGGGGATGATCATTTGGCTATCGGGACAAGGGGGCCAGCATTTCAGAAACGGCCACCTTTGTGAACTGCTCTAGGGCTGCCGTTGTGAAGGTGTACCGCGACTGGACGAACCAGACAGTTTCGAGCAACCGAAGAGGTAACTGTGGGGCCCCACGGGCCATCGCTCCTAGAGGCGAGCGTCGATTAGACGCCTGGCCAAGACCAATCGGCGTGCCACTGTTGAGCAACTGATACAGCAAATGAACAGTGGGGCCACTAGGCGTGTCAGCACCAAGACAGTGCAACGATCCCTCTTGAGGTTGGGGCTCCGGAACAGGCGTATGTTAACAGCACCCATGTTGACGCCTGTGCATCGCTGAAAACTCCTCCAATTCGCAATGGACTATCGCCATTGGACCTCGGCCGAGTGGCAAAGGGTTGCTTTCTCTGACGAGTCGCGGTTTCTGGTGAACAGAGTGGACGGCGATGGAGAATTCGCCGGGAAGCATCTGAGAACAAGCATCCTGACACCATCGTTGGCAGACGACAGACTGGTGGGGGAGGTGTGACTGTTTGGGGGACGTTTTCGTGGTATGGTCTGAGTCCACTGATACCGCTGGAGGGTACACTGAATGCTGTTCGTTACCTGACGATCGTCGCAGACCAGGTACACCCCATCATGTCGACAGTGTTTCATCAGGGTGATGGCACCTTTCAACAGGACAGTGCTCCCTGCCATACTGCCAAAATTGTCCACGACTGGTTTGAGGAGCATGAGGATGAATTCAAGCTACTCCCATGGCCACCAAACTCCCCGGACCTCAACCCCATTGAACATTTGTGGGACCATCTCGATCGCCGTGTCCGCAAGCTGGACCCTCCACCACGCACGGTGATGGAATTACGGGATGCACTGATTGCCGAATGGTCCCAGATACCTGCAACCACCTTCCGAGGACTTTATTGACTCTCTGCCACGTCGACTAGCTGCTGTGCTTGACGCAAAAGATGGCTATTCCGGATACTAGTAGGTGGTCATATTAACGTGTCCCGACCCTGTAAAGAAAAGAACTGTTTGAGCTATTCTACGATATGATATGAACAAAATGTTAATGTATAATGAAGTTGGATAAGTTCTTTGGTTCATACAAGATTCATCATTAAAATGCATTCATGACCGCCTTATTTCTCTAGTTATAGGTTCTAAATTTAAAATTGTACGCATTCATGTTTTTTTTTATACCGACTAGCGAACAGTACATATCAGTAAAGGAAAGCGGTTAAAATGTAATGAAGGGCCAACGAATATTCATTCTGTTAAAATGTAAAATGCAACTTGGTGTGACAATCATGGCTTTAGATTTTAATACGGCCAGCACACTATTTTGGAAATTACTGTTATTTTTCCAAGTAGATGGTGACATACTCATGTTCAACAATGTCCAAAAGTGCGTGCTTGTGGACTCAATCACATCCTGCCAGATTTCTTTATTATTAAGATGTTCTAGTAGTTTTCCTTCCGCCGTCTGATCTAATTTTATCTAAATTTACGGGAAGTTACTGTCTCAATCGAACCAGACATAACACCGACGTTGTAATAATTAATCTAAGATTCAATAAAAGTGTGAATTTATTGAATGTCTCAATCTCCAAACCGTCAATTTCCTTCTGATCTTTATTTCTTCGAGAATATCTTCTATTTCTTTTGAATCTTCATTTCTTCAAGAACTCTTTTGTTTCCTTCAGATCTTCCTCAAGAACACTGACTTCTTTCTTCAAGAGTTCTTCAAGTTCTACATTTCTACAACTCCTTCAGCATCTCCGATTCCCTCTACAAAATATTCCTTATGCAAAAAATCATCTCTTTCGATAACTCGACCATCTCATGAAATGTTTGTGAACCGTGTATTTTATTGTATTTAAATTAATTTAATTTAAATTATTTTATTTTATCTTTTTATTACAGTTTATAAAGGAGAATTTAATTTTACAATATTAATATAAATAATTTTGTAACAGTATTGTGCATGTTCAAATTTCGTTTTTATTTGTTTAATCATTTAATTGTTGTTGAGGAATTAAATTTAAATTATTATTACTTGAATGTATCAATGTTTCTAAGAAATTTTGCATTTAAATACAAATGATATGGCACAACAAGAGAGGATTTATTGGGATCTTTTTTCAGTACTGTTTGTGAGAAATGACAAATTTCGATTGTAAAGTTAAAAATGCAGTTCTGGTTTATATGGCCATGGGCAGATTATAAGGGGACCATTTGGTATAGATCTCTGGTAAAGACAAAGGAATGGGCTATTTGGTTAAAAATGGGGCGTACAGTTCCCTTCTTGCCTAGGCTGTGAACATCATTAAGTTGGAAGTCTGATGGTTTTAAGGGTTTTGACAAACAGTTTAAATAATTATTGTGCATTTGTAATCTCTTTGCAAATAAAATAAAATCAAGAAAATTAATGCAAATTAAAGCTGTTCCTGACATGGTCACCCTGAAGCACCTGCGAATTTTTATATGGCCACTTTGATTTCTTAGCATGCTTTTATTTTGTTTGACGATCCTACATTATTTTCAGAAGATACCTAAATAAATTCTGATTATCATATTTACACACTTGCAATTCATAAATTGTTAAAAAACGATAAAGTTCAGGGTGATTATATTGGTGCACCTACCCGTTTTGAAATTATATTCATTAGTTTAAAGCTTGTAAAATATCCCTTAGCGTGGTCTGTACGTTTATCCGTCCGGCCGTTCACCGTTTGTACGAAAACTTGAAAACGAATTAAGTTTTTCAAATTCTGCTTTTGACAATATGGTTTTCAAGGTCTTAGCTCGACTGTACCAACTTTTCAGGCTTTTCGTGGACCAAGATAATGGCATGTCAGTTAACAGTAGTTAACATTCGTAGTGATGAGCTAAGAATGAAAACAATGCTTCCTGTTTATCTTTTACTAGAAGAGGTACCCGGCGTTGCCCGGGATAATTACACTTGCACAAACTTTTCCTTTCATTGTTAGTCATGAGATATTGATTGTTGGTCCATGCAGAGCGTTTGTGAATTGCGTGTTGATACCATTGTTGATACCTATTGTTGTACAAACTTTGTTTTGCATTGTTGGTCATGAGATATTTCTCATTAATATGCCTTGCCATAACCATGAATATCGATTTTTTTTATCGATATTTATTATTTTTCCGAAATCTAAGGTAGACAGTGACCTTCCTCATGCTTTGAAGGTCATGTATGCGAAATTTTATCAAGATCGGAATAAAACTGTAGATTTGTATAAAAAACAGACCCACAGACAGACCCACAAACATCCTTCTTTATATAGATAGAAGATGCATTGTTGTCGAGGCAAAATTACTCAATTACTCATATTACACTAATAATTGTACTCCGTTGAGCAATAAAATAGACGTATTTTGGTAGGAATTAATGAATTGCCGTTGTTTATTAGAAACTATAACTTCTGCGTCACAACTAAAGCTCCTTCTTGGAAGGTTTTCAAGATTTTATTTAATTCAAGATTTTTCTTTATTTTTTACTTAAATAAGTGAAAATTTTCTCCTTATGAATAGCAACTGTTTCATTCGGTAATATAAATGGCTACTTTTTTGTTTTATGGCTATTCTTATATAAAAATGAAGCACCCTTAACCTGAGAATTGACCAAAGCATTCTGCATCTGAATTTTATGAAAATTTGTAGCTACATGTTAAAAATTAATAAAAAAAAATTGAAATAAAACAGCCACACCCTCTTTTCTGCAAAGAGCCCGATATTTTTAAACATTTTTATTCGGCTATTGTCGTTTTCTACGCGAATATTATATCGGTTAATTTATTTTATGTAAAGGAGTTTAAAACTGCAATAAGGCAACGTAGCTAAGGGAGACGGTTGTACAGAGGTGTTTTTATCTTGGGAACGCATTTGCGAACTTGAGACAAAAGAACCTAGAACGTATAAAGTTCATGATTAATGGCAATAGAAACCAGGCGAATTCCCAGCACAAACTAAAACATCTCGAGGCAGGGTCAAAAAACACCGCCGGCCGTTCACACGAGTGGGCGGGACCGCCTACAATATTTAGCGAATTCGGTAGGATTAAAAAATAGCAAGCTGGACATTTAAATAATTTCATTTAATTTTTCTGTTAAAATGGAAAGGGTTGAAGTAAAGGAAAAAATATGCTCAGAATGAATGCAGTGTTTTTCTTCTTTTCCGATTTCACTTCTTGAGCTTCTTTTATGATTTTTTTTTTTTTACTGTAACCAGTTGCATAGCCGTTCAACAACAGAGAAAGTAAACTCTGTCAATTGTCCATATCGGTATTATATGAATGTTTTGGAAGAGAGTCGTAATTAATTAGAAGAAAATCAGGAAGAAACTGCCAGTTTGCCTACTGTCGTTTTTAATTATGTGAAATAAATATGAGTAGCTATCAGAGAGTGTCATAAAAGCAACTCATTTAATTACTTAAATTGCACTGCGGGCCGTTTTTGTAATTTCATGATTTGTAATGATTATTTGTCGACCAGTAATGTTCTTGAAATATCTGTTTTTAAATATATTTCATTGTGGGGGTCCTTGCTGGCCTATTTGACTCGCTCTTACGTAACATTGTAGTTTAATCGATATCGATTTATATTTTGTATCGCCTTTGGTTGAAGAATGGGAGCATCCTCGCTTAAAAATAAATACAACACGTACAGTTCTTAAAAATACCATATCGATTTTATTGGCAGCTGTTACATCAAACATTACAGCATGTATTCTCTCCTACCGTGAAATGTTGCACATTTATAGCAAACTCAAAAGTAGGGATGTGTAGGTTAAATGGTTTATAATCGGAGTTTGGATGTTTGCTGCAGCTTTTTTAATGAGAGATAAACTTTTAATGATAAACACCATTTTAATGATTTCAGTTATTCGTTTATGTGGTATACACGCACTCATGCAAAAACACAAAACTCTTCATTTTTTTATTTTATTCGATTGGTTCAAACAATGACGGCGTCTGCGGAGCGACTTTTCAGCCCTTTGAATAATTGATTTCTCCCTAATTAGATTTGGCGGGGGAGCGGGGCATCATTCCCGGCGAGAGGAATTGACCTGATTGCCCAAAAACGTGACAACTAACCAAACCGGAACTAACTAGTCGCGTCCGTCCGAGGGATGCGTGCGAAGTGGGAGCAATAGGAAACGGCGTTTCGGTGAGACTCATCGTCGAAGCATCACATTATTGTCATGGGAAACCGTTCGCAGAGCGACAGCTGTTGGTGGAGGAAGAGCAGTTGGGAAGTTGGCGGTTCCTCCCTGACCCTTTTGCCTATTCTGTTCCTCCTCCTCCTCCCGTTGCTGCACACGTGTTAAGGACTAATAATTAATTCCCTAACCAAATTAAAAGAAATCCGCACTTGCATGAGGAAGCGCTCCTTGCCGTATTCTAATAAGGTTATTCTTACCAATGGAATTGCGTTGTTGCTTCTTCTTTCTTTCTTTTATTTTTTTCTTTTACGGTTAATTAATAAATACGAAGAGGGCTCGTGTGATTCCCAATTTTTCCTTCGGGCCGATGGTATGGAATCTGAACTAATTCCGTCGCATGCTTTCTTTCCACCCTTAATCTGAATTAGGAATTTATTTTTTTCATATCAAGAGGCGGGGGAAATCCACTAAAACTCTGTAATGAAATGGACGAGGCCATTGATGTCATCTGCATTGGTGTGGCTTCGATGCCAACAAAATTACGATCGGCGAATTAACCGGGTTCCTTGTAATAATTGGGCCTCATTTAATTCTGAAGCCAAAAGAGGGAGAGTTAGGAGAGGGAAAGAGAGAGGGAGACCTGCCTGCAGCCACTAGAAGAGACCCCATTCCTTTTACCCCTCAGTCGCCGGTTCCCATCTCCTTTCTGTGTTCCTTTTAACCCCCTTTTCCATCCTTTCTGTTGCATCTGCGCTTCTGATGTTCGCTCGAGGGACCCAGGAGTGGCAATCCGATGCTGGGAAAACAGTGGCGTATTTCAACAGCACCACTTGCACAACCGAGGCCTCTGATTTCATTTGACTGTTCATTATTTCTGTTTCTTTAATCCGATCACATCAAGGAGGCAATTAAATTTGGTTTTAACGAACTCTCGTTTAATTGTTTTGCAGCTTGTTTTGTTGAGTTCTGACTTTTAAAACGAATGCCTTGCACAGGCTGAACAGCCGAGGAAAATAAACATGTTTAAACGGGCAAGTTGGCACATTAATTAACTTCATGAATATATAACTAGAGGGGGAGAAAAAAGGCTCCTTCACGTTTAAATTAAAATGTGGGCTTAAAATATGATTTTAAAGTGCCTCACAGAGAGAAAGTATGAACGCGAAATAAACAAAAACATAATTACGGCTAAGAATAATTAAAGTGTTTCCCTGTTATTTTCCTTTTTTTAACCTCTTCGTGAATTTATTATCGAGAAATTTGCTTTCCCACTAGACCTATGAGCGTATGGTTAATATATTTTTCGGGCAACTGTTTTAAAATTTTAATTGGGAAAAGATGCGATAAAATTGAAGGATAACCATTGAAACTGCTTGGTCCCCTTAATTAAGCAATTCCTTGTAATTAGTGGGGAAAGCGTCCATTTTGGAGAGGAGCAAACAACGCGGGCGCCGTTCATTGGAAAATGAGGAATGCTCTCTATAGTCCGAGTAATGAAATTCGAATTGCTTCCAAAAGAGTTTCCATTAGCATTGAAACAATGAGGCCGGAGCAATTACGCCCGATTAGCCAGGGCCGTTTACAGTCCGCACCAAAGTTTCACTGGCCAGACCTGCAAATAAATTAAAACGCATCCGACCCCTTTGTGGTTGATGTTCACGATCACTCACTTATCCATTATCTCTTCATAGAGATTGAAAAAAACAGATGTATGCTGCTTGATTTCTGACTTGTAGAGGAATCTCCGCATCTATACTACAAGATAGGTTCTTTTTAATTAGAGGACCAACAACGGTTTTAATAATACAAAAAAAAAGTAACATTTCTTTGTAAAGTATAAAAAAGTAATACAAACGGTTACTTTTTTTATATCTACAATTTTTTTCCCATTTATTCTTTTACCAGTAAGAACATTTTGGATCTAGATTCAACTTAAAGCTCACCGTCGAAGTTTAACGGAGAATTCCTTTTTACAGAACTTGCAGGCAAGCAGCTTCCCAATACTTTATCCCCCCTCCAAAGGAAGACTTAATTAAATGTAGAATTTCTCATCTATCAAACTTCAATCTCGGCCCTGATTTGAGCCAGGATCTCGATCGTCAGTGTGTCACACTATTCTATTAAGCTAATACTGCCGACATCTGTCAGAAGTTAGGAACCGCCGCTTGAATTGAATACAATTTCTAAAATATCTCGCATCTTTTAAACCACATATAAAATATAAAGTTTCACTACTTTTAAAAAGGTCTGCAATTAATATCATTAACAGTATTTATTTCAATTAACTTAACTGGATCAAAATTATTAATAACTGCCGTTCCAATGCTATCATCAGCTATCCAATTTTTAACGAGATTTCCTGATGATACCTAATGAAGCAGTCATCAAATGCCAATTTCTGATAGTTAATAGAGCTGCGCAGTAATATTGCTACAGGGAACACATCGATTATTTGTAACAATACCGCTTTTATTCAAGTGCGAAATGTCCAATGTAATTTTTAAGCAAATAGATTAATGATTACAGACAGTCTAGATTCTCGTTACCACAGTAAAACTTTGGAAAAGCTTTCTAAGTTAGTCACTATAACAGTATATCCATTAACAGAAAGAGACAGTTAGGCGTACCAATAAATTGTTTAACCAGATTCTGACAATAAGTATGGTATAAGAGCAGAAAGTAGTGCAATTCCGTAAAAACCAAAAAGACTATGACAATTTCAAAAAATACATTTTACATGTATTACATTACCATATAAAACAAAATTACAGATAAACGTCTAAGGTTCTTCTTACTTTTATAATACCACACTTCACAGTAAAAAAAGACGCAAAAATTTAGCCTAATTCATATCTACATATGGAATGCCAATTAGGAGTTACATTAAAAACTCAAATTTTTCCACAACATTAATGAGTTTTTAATGGAAATTTCTAATTGACATTTTGTATATATTTTTTCAAAATGAGCGAAATAAATAGGATTACGACAAACTTGTATAGTATCCCCATTTCTGAAAATGCCATTTTCTTATAACTTTTTCTGTAAACTTATATCTCTATGAAAAAATTTGGTACAGACAGAATTCTGTGCAAATTCTTCTCTCATTGCAACGACAAATATATGGTAGGTGACCTTTGAGCAACAGCTATTTTCATTTTAACAAATTATCCAACAGTTTCTGATATTGTAGTGTTGGGAAAATCACTCAATCTTTTTGAATGCCCTCGTGTTGTAAGATGTGCATTTGGTAACAGACTTTTATTTATTGTCACGCCTAACAAGATCCACAGTATTCGTCTCTATAAAGTAATAACGTATTATCGAGTGTAAGATTGACGACTTTAATCGGTTTCTTTTTTTTTTTAATTTTCAAAGGTTAGAAAATTGTTATTTAAGCTCTGGAAGATATTAGCGGCAATCACCATTTTTCCTCAACTCTAGAACAAAATAATAAATTTCATACTTTCGTCTTTGATCGAGTAATTCAAGGTTACCTTTTTCTGATATCGGCCTCGGTGGCTCAGCGGTTGCGTGGTCGCCTCTGATGCTCGAGGACGCGGGTTCGATCCCGGCCGAGGACGACGAGGATTTTTCAGGGGGAAATCCTGAGATCACGCACTTCCTTCGGAAGGGAAGTAAAGCCGTTGGTCCCGTGTAGTCGTTTGCCGGCTGCACGTTAAAGAACCCTTGCGAGGCAAAATTTGCGGCCCCTATAACGCCATCCTGAAATGACCATAGCAGTTGAAAAGGACGTTAATACCAAACAAACCAAACCAAACCAAACCTTTTGCTGATAAAAGAAAATATTCATTATTTTTCTATTTTCGTGATTATTTGCTGATGTGTTTCATGTGTATTATTTATTGTGCTTTCATTATGATTTCCACCGTGCTCATTAGTAGCCATTAATTAATGATCAATGCATCTGCTTAACCTGCTTTTAGTCTCGGGCAATTAGCAGTGAGCAAAAGTTTTATATTGAATAAAAAACATGACCATAAATTTAAAACCTACATGATTTAAAAGGTTGGCTCTCTGCAGCCCTTATTTTCAATTTAATCCCGCCCTCTCTCTATTTATAAAAGTATGTACATATTATTTAACGTACTTTTCCATTAGCTAAATTACATATCGGCAAAATTCATTTTGAAGGGTGAACCTCAGTAATATCTTTCTTTCGATTCAAGTTAAAAATTTTAATTAAAACTTTTATTGCCAATCATTCACTTCGAAATTTTTAAAAATTAATTTATTCGGCGGATTACACGAATAGATGTTCATTTTACAATTCTATATAAGATTTAAAACAACCGCTAACTATTTGCGGCGGACTTTATCTGAGTAATGCAGTGATGAATAGGATCTTAGTTTACAAGCGAAGTAAGGAAAAGGATCTTAAATCACCTTCTCGATTGATTCAATCTGTAAAACTTTAAACAATAAAATTTTTTTTCTATCTCTCTAGAGATCTGAAATATTTATTGTCTTTAAATGTAATAAAACGAATCTGGTCTGTTTTTTTCCTAAAAGAAACATTTTTTTCCCCTCGTAGACGTTTATGTTTGGAAAAACTTTTTTTTATGCATTTTCGAGATACTCATGTTTGCTCAAGCAAAGGTACACATTTTCAGGCTGATGTTATCGTGGCCTTTTATCCCTCTTTCTTATTCTCCATTTTATGCCTGTTGTGCTATTATTTATTTATTGGAAGAAAGCCGTGCAAGATTTAAAAATCCTTGTTTGTTTTGATGTTCCGATTTGCTGAACATGAAAAAGGAAAGCCTAAAAGTCGTATGAAGAATTACTATAGATTGTAAATATTTTATAAAAATATCAAAAGAAATCTCTTTTTTTGTCATAGTGATCTCAATATTTGGTAGTCCTCTTGGTTGTAATAATCCTTACTTCCTAAATTGTATTCAGATATAAATCGATAAATATCTCAATTATAGTGCGAGGTATTGCCCTGTTTTATCTAACGCTTCCATTACCCTAATTGCTTTTGATAAAATCTGTTGAAAACGTAAGTGATATTTTTCCTTTACATTTCTCTACTGATGGATATCGAGTGAATGTCATAAAGGGAAAAAATTCGGATTGAGAAGAGAAATAATAAAACCAAACAACATTGTGCGCAATTGAGTCCAGGAAATCTTCAGGAATTGTGCCAACACCTTCGAATCAATATCTGTCCTCCACGTGTAGTTTTAAAAGGTCTTTTAAGCTTCACGAATTCCCCCCCCCCTTCCTCCCACCTCTTTCCATTTCTGTTCCAATTTCACCTGAAATGTAGGATTTTGTAAGGTTTTCACTTGATTCTCGCGTATAATTTGAAGGTCCGTTTATGAGTTGATAATATAATTTTGATCGAATGGTTCTCCTTCTCTGCTTAGGCTGCCATTAATTTTGTGTTTAATTTCATTAATGTTTTTTTTTTTATAATTTTTGTGTCGAATCGTCGTTAAAATAATTTAATTATTAAATATTTTAATAATAAATTATTTTGAAATTTTCAGGAAAATATTTCTGCGCAGTCATCACGAATAAGCAATCAATTTGACTGTCTAATTTTGAAAGGTTTTTTTAAATCGTAACTCAGAAAGCTCAACAACCCATTTATTTAATTGAAAATTTTTATGTTTGTAAACTGTATCATTGCATTTCAAACTCTTAAGCGTGCAAACTAAAGAAAAAAAAAATCCCTCTTCCAGTTTGTTTCTTTCCCTAGCATATCTCATCGATCTGCTTTGGCGTTATGTCGAAGAAAATAAAAAAATAATCGGAAGGTTAGAAATGAAATCAGGTTAATGGAAAAAGATGTTCTGTTTATTAAGTTTCACCTTCAGTGTTTTTAAACTCTATAACGTAATCTGTTTTGATCGCATTAATAATATAGACCACAACTAAAAGAAGAGTAGCTGAATTTTATTATTTATCCCAGAAGTTTTCTTGATTCTTCTCATGATTGGTATTGCTTAACCCAAAATCCATTTTCCAAATTGCAATTTCTTAAAAAATTAGATAATCAAAAGAGTGTTTAAAATAAGCTAATTAAGTCAGTTTTCCCCCGATATTTTCTTCCCTCCGTGCATGTTTCAAGTAAAATTAACGTCAAACCGTAGCCTGAACGCTGTATTTGAACTGCCTTAGAGAACACCCCCTTCGCTGGCATATTAAATAATAGAAGCTGGAATAATTTATTAATAATTATGAAATATCAATCATCTTAGTCATTTTTGACTTTCTTATTCATAAATCCCTTAATCAAAACCACCATATGCAGTTGTGTTAGTAACTTTTTTTTTATAAGTGCCCAATGAATTTAATCACTTTTACAGTGTTAGTAAATCAAATTTCCCTGAAATAATCTCTTAATGTCCTTGTTAACAAAAAAAGACCTTTTTTAAAAAAAATGTAAAAGCGAGGGATTCCCTCATTTCCAGGTAAGAGGAAGAGATTAGGAAGAAAAAATACCACCATTTAAATCTTTTGACAAGGAATATAAATTCCGATCTTGAACATTTGCAAAAGACATTCTTTATTACTTTATTATTCATCATGGAATCTCATCGAGTGGTAGTGATGAAATATTAATGCACTTCCCCATTATCTCCACCACCTCTCCTCCTCCCAATTTTTTCCTACTCATCTTCTCGCTTTCCCTCCCTCCTTTTCCCACCTTCACTGAAAGTCATTTTTTTTTATTTTGTGTTCCTCCTCTCAGAGCCGACTTTAAACCCATGGCCAAAATAGGCCGAGAAGGTGATTACATTTGGAGGAGCAAGCTTTTTGGTCGGGCACGGGCGCTTTCCGAAAGGAAGTTTCGAAATAGAATTCGGTGAACCCTATTCAGGGCTTGACTTTCATTCGCACGTCGTGATAAAGCATCATGTTTGTAAAGGAGGATTGCAAAGAGCCGATAAGAACAACCCACTCACCATCACCTGCCTCACCTCTCCAACTCCTCCTCCTTCATTCTCTCTCTCTCTTTCTCTCACTCATTCTTTATCTATCTTTCTCTCTCTCTCACGAAATTTTTTTCTCCACATTTATCTTTCTATGGCTTCTTTCTCTCTTTTTTTCCCTCGCTCAAGAAGTTCTGCTGATGGCTCTTACAAAAATAGCGAGAAAATCAATCAAATTTGCCAACGAGAATAAGGTTTTTTCCCCTTTAACTCCTCCTCAAATAAAAACCATCTTTTTTTTGATGATTTTACAAAAAATATTAAATGGAAGGGGGGAAATAAGGAAGAAGAGTGTGGAGGGAGGGGTAACAAACCATTTATCCTCTTCTTTTTAATCGAAGAGTAACAGGTAAAACAAGTAAAGCAAAATGCTGTGAATTAATGGTGAATTAATTGAATTCTGTGGAGCTAATTAAGAAGAATTACGAAAAAGCGAGAGAGTAACTCTTTCAGAGATCCATTCTTTCTAACTAAAAAATAAAAAAAAAATTCACTTGTTTCCAATAGTGTTACAACCATTAGGCTTGATTTGCTTCTGTTAAGAGCAATTTAGCGTAGAATTAATACAAATGCTTCTACAGCCGACATTGCCCCTTCCCTTTAGTTTTGCAGGGTTTTTAATCATATAAAAATCTTCTGAGAGTAAATGAGAATTAATTTGCACACAGAGTTTGAAATAAGGGAAAGACAAATTGTGAAATTCTCTATAACGATCGGTTTGCGTGATGAAATGCTTCAGCTCACCTTGATGCAAATGAATGGGTGGCTTCGCCGCAATTGTTGTTATAATACAAGTTTTACACGGGACACGAGTGTAAATGAGAAGAACAACAATACATTAGAAGGTGAATTGTGAAATACACGCCGTAATTAATACCAAAGTCGACTTCAAAAGATTATCATTTCTGAAAGGTTTATAGAAAATATTCTTGCTAAATGTAGCCTGCGAAATTAGTCTCATTTCCATTAATGTTTTTCTCTAAAACATTTTTGGAAACAATTTTTAATAATTCCTGGTTATAATTTCTTTAAAAATACACTTTGAAATTTATTTTTAATTTAGTAAATTTCGTAATATATAGTTAATATAAAGAAATTGTAATAGGGGTTATAATGTATGTTTTGATTTTTTAGCTGCTGTTTTAGAAACTATTCTTAATAATTTTTATAAGAAGAATATGATGTTCCTAATTTAGCAATACGAGAAAATTACTTTAATTTTTGCTGACGCGTTTCTTAACACTTATATCTTCAGAGCAATGATTAAAGTTAAAAATTTGGACAAAGAATCAGGTTCAAATTATATTAAAAAAAAAAAAAGCCAATCGGATTTAACAATTTTAAATTTGAAGCATTATAAAATTTAAACAGTAAAACATGTGGATAGCATTAATCAACGGATGATATGAACACAAAATGCTTACATACATATCACACAGCGATTACAGTCAAAAGTATTCAACATACTATTATTTTAAAATGGAAAAATTACAATCTACTGGCCTAATATACATAACAATTTGGTTAATGCATACCAAGAAATATATCCTCTTTTTCCAACATCATACAATAAAAAATATATCCTCTTTATTTTCATACAATCATTTAATTGAAGAATTATGATTAGGTAAAGGTCTGTTGTAAATATACGAAGCATATTGAAAAGTAATGCCTCCATGGCTGTAACTTTTTTATTTTTTAACCGATTTTCAAAATTCTTTTTGTATCTGATACTTATATTTGTCCTCTATGTAATGCACTGTTCACTTTTCGACATAGTACCCATTCCTTTCCACGCATTACACCAACGCGTGGACTAGTTGGGTGAACCCGTCGGAGAGGAATTCCGGGGTTGTCGTCGACACGAGGATTGAATGGCAGCTTTGGATCCTCTTCGGCAGCACGATAACGCCCGCCCGCACACGATCGCCACACATCAGAGGGGGTTGCAGCGCCTACAGTTCAAAGATGAAAAACTGGAGTTCAAAAATGAAAGACTTTGCACCTTGAGACTTTCACCACTTCCCAAAGAGGAAACCTTAAGGGGTATGAGTTGCGTTCTGACGACGAGGTGAAACCTGCCATTCGGCCCTGGTGTCGACAACAACCCCGGAATTCCTCTCCGACGGGTTCACCCGACTAGCCACGCGTTGGCGCAATGCGTGGAAAGGGATGAGGGGACTATGTCGAAAAGTGAATAGTGCATTACATAGAGGACAAATGTAAGTATCAGATTCAAAAAGAATTTTGAAAATCGGTTAAAAAATAAAGTTACAGCCATGGAGTCATTACTTTTCAATATGCCCTCATATTAACTTTAATCAAAATGTTAACTTTAATCATTGTTCTGAGTATGTAAATATTACGAAACGCTTCAGCAAAAATAAAACTAATTTTCTCGTATTGTTAATTTCTTTTTATAAACACTTATCAGTAATTATTACGTTATTGCAAATAGCCAACAGGATGATTTAACATCTTACAAAAATATATTTGAAATTTTTTACGTATTAAATTTACCTAACTTTTTAGAAATCAGATCTTAGAATTTTTAGAACAAAATTCGTTTAACGTCTTTTCAGAAGTCTATTCTCTGCAAACATTTTTATAATTATAAAATTATATAATAGTTAAGTATAAAATTATATAACTTAATCCTGAACACGAAATGAGTATTAAAAATGACTGAAAATATCCAATTCTTTCTAGAGCCTGCATAAACTGTATAATTTAAAAGTATTTACAATTTTCATGAAAAATAAAAAAATTAACAAAAATAAAATAAGAAATTAACAAAAAAATAAAAGAAAATAATTTTAAATTTTAAAATGCGGAAATTACAACCCAAAAACTTGCATAATTTTGCACATAAAAATGGTACAATATTATGTCGTATCTGATATAGTTGATAACATGATGTCCTCACCAGGTAGTAAGGTATTGTCCACAACGATTCTCTTACGACTTCGTATCGTTTTGGTTCTCTTTTTGAACGTCGTTCTTCAAGTTGAGTAAGAAGTGAATCGTAACTTTAAGAATTTTCTTCAATGGACAGAAGCTACAGTTGTAAATTTGATATCTATTCCAAAGGACTCTTGTTGAAGTCTTTGTGGGAAATTGTATGATATTCATTTGTAAAATTATGTCAATTTTTTGAATCACAATTTCCGCATTTGTAAGTATAAGTTAGAGTACTATTTTGCTAGAATTTTTAAATGAAGGCATAATCTTAGATTCTTTGCTTTCGACATTAGATATCTTACTAAAGTTTTTACATTAAACATATATAAAATTGTAAATACTTTTGAATTATTCATTTTATACAATTTTGGTTTTCTACATCATAAATCTTAGAGAGCCGGAGAATTTAATTCATCCGATATGTATGATATTTTCTAGACATCTACTGACATCTCAAGTGTCTTGAAGAATGTACTGTGTATGTGCTAATTATTAAAATATTATGTAAATTTTTGAAACGTATCTGATTATTTCATTGTTTTTATGAGTGAGGCTTAATTTTCGTCGCACCTAAAAATCGATATTTTTATTTTTATTGTATCATAATAAATTAGTCAGTTACTTGAGGTAGGAGTTCAATTTCAGGTTGATTAAATGAGAATAAAAATATCGTTTCCAATTTTAAAAATAGCTGAAGATTATAGAATTTTTGATAGGTGTTAAAAGCTGATCAAATTTATAGTATTGAAAATGAATCCATTTGATTAGTTACCTCTATCATCAAAGGGCATCGACAATAATTGATTGGTGTACTTTAAAGAGAGCTGCTGTTCCCGTAATTAATACGCTTAGCAATTATTATTACAACATATTTATTATGGATAAGAATTACGCTTAATTGAAGCAGCTTTTACACAGCGTTAAATAGGTAATATGTTATTAGCGCCACATAGTCCTATTGCAGTGTTAAATTTAATCCGGTCACCAATAAAATTTCCTGCAATTAAAGTTCACAACAAAACTAAAATCAATTTCTTTATTTTTTAAAAAATTTCTTTCAGCTTTTATAAAAAGAAATAAGAGATGAGATTGGATTAATATAACAGATAAAGAATTTAATAATGTTTTGGAATTAAAAGCAGTTCCCTCCGCCCCCTCGAATTCATTTATTATTTTTCTTCGGTGCCATAGAAATTAAAAATATGAAATCTGGTTTCTGAGCTTCCTCTGACGAGGGAACAGAAAATAAATCTACGTGTCTTATCGACTTGCTTCATATAACCCTCAGGCAGGTGGAAAACGTAAGTTTAGCCACGACTAAAAAATAAAAAAAAGCTGTCTTTTTTTGTCTTCTTTTTTATTATTAAAAAGAAAAAAGAAAGAAAAACTGCAAAAAGTTCGCTTTGTCATTAGAGTCGTCGCTCTCCATCTGATTAACCCGGTGATGTAATTCGAGCGAAAGAAAGATAAAAGAAACGTCAAGAATCTGCTTTAAATAAATAAGCCGACTGGTGCTATCAAAGTGGGCCCAATATAATACCAAGGGGTTGCCCGTATTTGATTTGAAAATATTAATTTAAGAAGGGAAAATTAATTGACTACTCTAGAAAAACTTCATAAGACGAATAACCATTTATTTGAGTTATGTGTAATCTAGAATAAACCCTTCAATCTATTTATTTGAAAGTAAATTTGTAAAGTTAACCCGCATTTAATAACTATAACCGGAAAAATAACATCTTTGTGTCTTTGCATCAATGAAATTTTTATATCTGAGATAAAATGAAAATTTTCTCAGGTGCTAAATCTGCGTCCACTTAATGATCTGCGTCGTGGAGTGGTTTTCTTCCGACGAGAAAAGGCAAACACATCACCTAGGACGTCTTCAAAATAATTCATGGCCTGATGGATACAAAATGCTATGAGAACTTGCGTTCTGTTTCTGAAATTTATGCTGTAGAATTACTTTTTAATGAACCATTAACTGGATAAACATTAATTTTGTTGACTGTTGCATCTGGTTTAAGAATCACACTTTTAATTAAAATTTTAGACCAGAGATGAAGGTCATCCATAGCCTGTGTGGACTTAACTCTTTGCTAATCAATATGCCAAACCAGAAAGGAAGGAGAAAGTGTTTCCACGTCAAAAAGCTAACTTAATTCTTAGCATCATTCAAAATTTAATAAGGTGCATTATGCATGTGTTTCGTAGTAAAGTGAAGAGGGTGTTGTTTATATTAAAAGACTATACTAAGGTTTTTCTTCAGTTATCTTCGTTTCTATTGTTTAGATCTAGCAAAAGCTATATTTTTACAAATTTCTTAAAAGATTTTTTTTTGCTTTTTAAAGAAAATTTCTTATTAGGCTATTGAAGAACTCATGTTATCTGCAGAAAATATAATCAGCAATGGAAGCGATAAATAGAAAATTAAGCTAAAGTAATTAAAAGAAAAAGAAATTTATTTTATTTTTATTTTTTTATTTAATTAAGTTAGAATCCAGTACGTCCATCCATATTTTATATTAACGCTTAAAAGGGGAAAATGAATGCTCAAACTTGCAATAATGATGACGATATTATAATTTAAATGATTTATAGACCGTTAACTCTACATGAATCTGACTGCTCTTCATTTGATTACATGATTTGCTCTATAATACATGGTCGAGTCATGAAATTATGACTGCCACGTAGGTTTATGTAAATACGGTTGTGCCCATTCACAGTGAGGGCGGATAAACCTGCCTGTTGGAAGACATATAAAGGTGGTTTCAGAAGAACAGTTCGTACAGCAGTAATCGCCGTCATGGGTAAAGCACGCTACCTAAAAGACCCTGAAAAAGTTATGATCTTCGGGTACCGTGCAAAAGGCGGCAGCATTTCGGAAACCGCAGCTTTCATGAATAGTTCACGTATTGCCATAGTGAAGGTGTACAATGAATGAAAGAATGGACAAGATGTGCATTCCAAGCTTGCAAACTGTAGGGAATTACGGGCCGTTAATGAACGGAGTGGGCGGCGCCTGTGACGGCTGGTTAAGAGTGATCGACGCGCTACCGTCGACACATTGACAGCCCATATGAACGAGGAATTCACCAGAGAGCTATCGAGAATAACTGTGCAACGCACATTGTTCCGTTTTTGCCTCCGCAGCAGACATCTGGTTCCAGCACCCATGTTGACAATTGCGCATTGCAAGAAATGATGTGCGTTGGCAATACAGTACAATGTTCTGGAATTTGCATTTTCCGATAAGCCGCGTTTTCTACTGCATCGTATTGATGGGTGCTGGCATCCTGGAGACATCCGAAAAGAAACTACCCGAAACCATTGTTGGGCGGCAACAAGCAGGAGGAGGCAGTGTAATGGTCTGGGGCATGTTTTCGTGGCATATTTTGGTTCAATTACTTTCTCTGGAAGGCCCAATAGCTAAATAGCTGTACATACTGATCCATCCCAGGTGCATCCCTATATGGCAACGTGTCCTGCGAATGATATCATCGAAAAATACCACTTGGCCAAAATTTGCCGTGCATGGTTCGAGGAGTATGAGGATGAGTTCCACTTACTACCCTGCAGAATCTGTGGGAACATCTTGATCGACACGTCAGGCAGCGAGACCCTTCAACCCGGAATCTTCATGAGTTACGTGATGCTCTGCTATTCGCATGGGCACAGATTCCATTTGCTACCTTCCAAGCATACATTGAATCCATGCCCCGTCGCCTAGCTGCTGTTTTGGCTGCAAAAGGAGGCTGTTTGGGTTATTAGGGAGATGGCCATAATTCAGTGACTCGTCTCTGTATATGCAGGGTGTCTAGCAAAACGATTTCGTAAAATTCCCTGACTTTTCCCTGATTTCCCCCAGTTAATCAGTTATTTTCCCTGACCATAAGCAGCAAAAAAATCTATCTGGATAGAATATTATTGATATTTTTCAAATTTTTCGTTCCTATTTCACATTTTTTTTTTGCTGATTTTGTAAAATTCCTTGACTTTTTCCGGTTTTCCCGGTCGCTAGTCACCCTGTATATGGTATGTCCAAAAAGTTATGGAGAATATGATCGTTTTGAAGTATCTTCATATCAAAAATTGTGAAAATTATTATACGAGGTGTTAACCAAAATTTTCCGAAATGTACCTCTAAAAATACGGAACTTACCCGATCTTTTAATTTCCACCGTCACCTTCAAAGTAGTCTCCTTGGGTATCTATATATCGCTTCCAGCGATGTTCCCACTTCTGGAAGCACTCCTGGAAGTTCCCAGGTTGGAGCATGTTTAACATCTGCTGCGATTCCGTTTGGATCACTTCAATGGAGTCAAATCGCCGCCCTTTTAACCGCAATTTCAATTTTCGAAAGCAGTAGAAATCGCAGGATACCAGGGAGTTTGTGCGCCGGAGCATTGTCGTGATGGAGCAGCCATTCTTTCTTCTTTCATATCTCTCGCCTTTTGCGCCTCACGTTTTCCCTCAGTCGTCTCGAAACGTCCCGTATGACAGTCCAAGGCGATCACAAACATCATGGATGGTCTGACTTCGGTTCTCTCGGATCACGTCACGCACTTTCGTTATCGTTTCCAGAGTTGTGCTTGTCGTCTTCCACAGACTCCAATGTTTGGGTTTGGCCTAAAGCTTGTTCACCAAAAGCCTCCTTCAACAGTCTGTGGGTTTCAGCCTCAGTTTTCTTCAGCTTTAATATCAAGAATCGCAACACGACCAACACATAGTAAAAAAACAACTGAAACTCAAAATCACGATGGCACCGCTTGGAACAATTACAGCTGAGACGTACCCCTAACACCATCTATTGGCAAAACTTCGTACCTCTTACGGTTCGGTGAGAATTAAACAATTTCGGTAAATTTTGGGTAGCACCTCGTATTTTTATAAACTAGTAAAATATAATTAAAGCAGAATTAAAAAGAATTCTCTAATGATTTCTTCAATTATTTCACAAGTTATTCAAAGATTTGGTGTCCTGAAAGTCTGGTTAAAAACCTGTCACCCCATCACAATAATAAAATCTTCCATTTCATATGCAAGATAGAGCTTATTTATTCTGTCCTTTAATAAACTTACAAAACTGATTGTACCAACAATTCATCTCACATACGAGAAGCGGGTGACAATAAAGAATTTACTGCAGAACAAGGGGCAACTGTGAAGGAAATAGCGTCCATTGGTAATATAGGAAATAGCTTCCATTGGTAATATAGATTCCAAAGGAAATAGCTGCATCCATTGGTATACAAAATAATGAAAAAAGGCGACAAGTGGAAGGCAAAATCCCATTTTGGACGTCCAAGATTAATTGTACGGGCTGATCGGAGGATCATTCGACTTGCAACAGAATCCTCTCTATCAGTGAGAGAAATAGCACGTGACTTTCAAGGGGAATATTCTAAGAGTACTGTGCGCAATCGCCTCTAAGAGACACCTAATGTTATCTACAAAAGAAATGTGTAAAAAAATCTATTCTAACTTCTACACATCAACTTGCAAGAAGAGAGTGGGCACGTGGGAAACAGTCATTTTACTGATGGAAAAGATACAGGATTTAGATGGCCCAGATGGCTGGGCATGTTATCGGCACGATCTCCATCATTGTTTGGTGAGCTTTGGTTTTCTTGGGACTTTCGAACTGGCGATTATTTATGGAATAAAGAAGTCGGAAGATTATCAACACAGCTTAGAACATATTATCTTCTGCCCATTGGACAAGGGATTGGTAAACCCAATTGGATTTTTCAACATGATAATGCTCCCATCCATAGTTCCAAATCAATAATGGCTTGGCTAGAAGTTCATCGTTTCAAGTCATGGAATGGCCAGCTAGAAGTCCTGACTTGAATCCCATTGGGAATCTTGAGTCATTTCTAGCCAGTGTATGTTAAGGGGAACCAGTATTCCAATGCCAACAGTTTGAAAGAAGCAGTATTAAATACTTGGAAAAAATATTCCTCTGCATTTATTGCAAAACCTAATAAATTCCATGCCTAAGCGAGTACATTATGTTATTGAGAATAAAGGAAAATAAAATAGAATATAATTTATATTTTGTTGAAGAATTCTATTGTTAAATATTTTGTATCTGTTATCCATAATTTCTGGACATCAAGTTTTTGAATAAATTTGCAGAATTTGTAAAATAATTGAAGAAATCATTTGAGAAGCCATTTAAATTTTTTTAAACTATATTTTATCATTTTTTAGAACAGTAATAAATTTCACAGCTTTTGATGTGAAGATCATTATTTCAAAACAATCACATTCTTCAGACTTTTTGGACATAACTTAATAAGTTGGAATTATGGTAATTTTTCTAAAGAAAACTTTAAACGTCATTTTTTGCAATATGTGTAATGCATAGGATCGAATTAAAATTTCAGTTTAAAAAAAATCGCTGGGGTTTGAACTTCAGGCGTTTTTCACTTTTTAATTAAGGTAATGTTAATTAATCTTCTATATTGGAACAAACATGTTAAAGCCGCATGCAGAAAATTAGAAAAAAATCCACTATTTTGGATATATTCCAGAACCTCTCCGTATACGTAACTCGAAATATCGTAAAGTTCGAATTCAGGATATTAAATGCTTTTTTCAATCCCATTTTCAATTTTTTTTAATTTCCTGGTCAAAGGTTTGTATTGCGCATATCCAAAATCTTATGAAGTTTATAGAATCATTTATGCCATATATTTAATTGCGTCAAGGAGGGCATCAAATAAAAAAAAAATGAAACGAGCGAAAATATTATTTCGTCATGTAACAGTTAAAAAGATTACATCACGTGTCAGATTCCCTCCTCAGAACTGGTCTTTGGGTTTAAGTTGAAATGTATTTTGGTGAATGCGTGGGTGTAAACGCGTGGCATCCCTGGCAACCCAGGTAGCCAAACACCACAACCACCCCGTGACTTATTTATCCTCGATTTGCCACCTGGAGGCGATGAACTGATCTGACCGAGTTGAAATTTTCATAACTCGCACAGCGCCATCTGATTACACACAGGCACACAGACACACACACACATACACACACACACAGACACCGTAGGTCTGCTTAAATTTTCCCAGCTTCCATTCACATGCTTAATCAAATTTTCATTAGGAAATGCAACAGCGGTCCATAATAAATCACACAAGAAATATAGACAATAATAATTGTTTATAGTCAGCGTTTCTCTCTTATTATTTGCGCTGCACAAGTGAAAATTAAAACCGAGATTAAATTGACATTAACAATCAAGACCGTAAATATTTCCCATTCTTCTCTACCTCCCTAGGTAAACTGTAACATCGGTAATTGTATTAACGGCTTCGAAATTATTAATGGAATTAATTGATGAAAAATAATGCCCATGAATAACACAAACGACAAACGCTGAAGCGACACCAATAAGGAATTCCCCCTCAAAACGGGGTTCGATGGAAATTGATGAGGTTTCGTCCGCATTTGAATTCTTGCATGCACGGGAAATGAAATCTCGCCCGCTGACATTGTCGGAAAATCTTAAGAAATATAACCACAAGCAATTTCCATTATGGCGCAATCAATAATCAAATATTTCATAACGGCGATTGATCAATTCTTCCGCATTTAGAGCGGCAAAGCTATTCCGCGGCGATTTCTACGTTTTGATTTACATTGTGTTGTATAATTATCGATTCGAAATCTGTTATTCTAATTTCAATAAAGACATTGGTCGTTAAGTTTTGAAACACTCGAAGTCGAATTCGATTCAAATAAAAGACAATATGAATTATTCATTCTAGTTGAAATGATCAATTAGAAACACATGAACCTAATATTAATTTATTATTATTAAGCTAATGTGGTAAAATACAGTGACAGGAAGGCTTCAGAATAAACATAAACCAGAGTGTACTAATTTAATATCGTATTTAGAGTTAAAATATGACTTATTTAAAATTGACTATAGCGAGCGAATTCAATAGATTAAACGGCACAAGGCAATTCGAAAAGCATTTAATTTAAAACGTGTTCTCCATTAAGAGCAACATTCAAATTTAAACTTTATAAAATGATAATTGTAAAGCAATTTCTGCGGATTACATATATAAAGTAATTAAAAGGTAACAACGTTTTGATGCCAATACATACTTAGCGGTCTGGTTGCCGAAATAACTGTTTTTCTAGATTTACCAATTTCGATTTCGTCGAGTCGAAGGCCGCCGCGTCATGAATGTTTGTGTCTAATCCAGATTTCGGAAAAATATTAATAATGAGATAGGGAAGGAACAAGGTAATCTGAAGACTTTTACCTTCTAAAAAATAAAAGAATAGCAACTCTATTACATCAGAGAAATTCATTGTAAAATTAACTGTCAAATCCGGTTCCCTCAAAATTAAATCCTGGGTGCGGCGGAAAGAGTGCAAATGACCTCAAAGTCCACACACTCATAAATTTAACAAACTCGCCAACCAAACAAAGAAAAGTTAATAAGATGCTAAAGAGGACTTAAATGAAAATAAATTAATTATTCATTTTAAGAAAATTAAAATTAAGATGTAACCGAATTAGAACGGGTATTAAGCATTCTGTTAAGTTGATCCCATGCTCTTGCTTAATAATAATAAACAAAGTACAATCTATAACACAAATCTCAATACGAAATAAGTATTAAAAAACTTATTGAAAATATTGCTATGCCCCCGTCGACCTTAACCAGTAAATATTCCGTTGTATTGAAATCCGGTGATTGTGGAGGCCACAGTAATGTCTGCGCCACGCTCAATAAATCTTCGTCGGAGGCTTATGCAATGTTACAGGAGGCCTATGGGGAGTCTATACTTCCTTATAGCACAGCTTGTAGATGGTTTAAAATGTTTAAAGAGGGAAGGCAATCAATGTCAAATAAAGGCGTTATTTTTTGGTTTTAGTATACAAACAAGCTTTGGAAAAAACAAAACTAAGTACACACAAGAGATGTTGCTGGACTTTTGCCTAGCGAATGCATTTAACAATTCCAAAAGATGCTATTTACTCTTACAACTTTGTGCCATAAAAATGGAATAATGGAAGTTGTTTTCATAAAAATGACACAAACACAAGACGTGTTTAACCAAAATGCAACTACAGCATCTGGCGAATTTAATTTACAAAATTCAAGGCTATTTAGCTATATGTTGCACAAACAAATATTTTAAAAATGGGAAATTAATAAAGATAATCAATTTTCAAAAATAACAAAAAAATGGAATACTTCCTTTATACCGACAAAAAAATGGAATATTCCTGTAGAAGCACTTTTTATGCAAATTGACCGGGAAAGTATAAGTTTCCATTTGTTATTCCATTTGTGCTTCTCAACATGGGAGATTCTAGAGATTTATCACCATCCGTTCGCAAACAAATTCTGGCATTACGAGAACATGGCCTTACCCAGAAACAAATAGCAATTACAGACAAGTGCTCGCAGTCAGCAGTTTCTAAGACATTGGCAAGACATGCTCAAGGATATGGAGTGAACACACAACATGCAAACTGCGGAAGAAAAAGGAAAACCACCCCCAGAGATGAAAGGTTTTTGCAGAAGATTTGTTAGGAAAGCCCCATTTCAGTCTTCCAAGCACTTTCATCGACAGTGGCTGCGGTACGTGAACGTATCTTACCGGACGACAGTTCGACGTCTACATCATCTGAAGTTTTCATGCCGTATTCCAAAATTCAAGCCACTCTTAACTCCGAAGCAGAGAAATAAGGTTGAGAAATCAGAAGAGAACACCACTCTCCGACTGGATGAGTCGCGAAGAATGGTATTCAGCGACGAGTCGCGATTTGAATTAGATTTTGGTGATAAAGGTTGTCGAGTTTGGCGCCGTAAGAATGAGGCACATGAACCGCGACATCTGAAGAAAAGTGTTAAATTCCCACCCTGTTATGGCGTGGGGTGCATGTCAACATATGGCACTGGACGCTTGGGGTTCATCAACAGTTCCATCAATGCAATTTACCAAGATATTCTGGATGCTTTTCTGATACTGCACTTGAAGACCCTCCAGTGGATGATGAAGACATAATTTTCCAGCATGATCTTGCACCTCCTCATGCTGCTAAGTCAACCGGCAAGTGGCTAGAAGACCATTTGAGAACCTTTGGAGATATCATCATATCTTCCAGATCTCAACCCCATTGAGAACCTTTGAAGAAATGTGAAACAACGTCTATACCTCGAGAAACCAGCAAGCATAGCAGATTTGAAAGTGAAATTGAAGTCAATTTGGGCTGAAGTTACTCAGGAGGAATGTGACAAGCTCATATCATTAATGCCGCAACGAATTCACGCTGTCATTCATGCAAAAAGGATGGCCAACGAAACATTAAGCAGAAACAGTAAACTTCACCTAGTTTGAATTGTTTATTTGTGTAAGTTTGTTAATTATTCCATTTTTTTGTCGGTAGAAAGGAAGTATTTCATTTTTTTTTGTCATTTTTGAAGATAGATTATCTTTATTAATTTTCCATTTTTAATTAATTTTTTTGTGTAACATATAGCTAAATAGCCTTGAATTTTGTGAATTAAATTCGACAGGTGCTGTAGTTGCATTTTGATTTAACACGTCTTGTGTTTGTGTCATTTTTATGATAACAACTTCTATTATTCCATTTTTATGGCACAAAGTTGTAGACTCAAATTCTAACTTCTAAAAAACTTTTAGGAAATGATAATTTTTACTAAATACAACTTAATTAGAAAGTTGTTTTGTGAATGGACAGTTTTATTCTTCTACAGCATTCATATTTTTTAAAAATTTTTTTAGTTCGCATATTTTTTTTTATTGATTGATTGTATCCAGAGGCTGGATTAACGACTGCTGTAAGATGGTCGCAGCAGCCGGGGGGGGGGGGGGGTCAAAAACGTTTCTCACTGATGTTGACTAGCCGTTGCTTAACTTCCCTGAAGTTGTGTGTTCAGTGGAAGCCCGCCAGGCCACGGCCTCCCTCATTTCTCATTTGGTAATAAATGCATGTTTATATTTTCAGAGTAAATCAGTAAAAATGAACACACGAAAAAGATTAGAATTAATACAGTAAAAAGTCATAATAAAAAAACCGAAAAAAATTCTTTTAAAATGCTTTCAATGGATAGACCTATCCAGCCTAAATAATTTCTTAGCCACGTAATCTTACTTTAGACGTACACTCGCCTTGCATCTTCACGAAATGTGAGTGTTATTGTATGGAGCATTGTCCTATGGAAATAAGCCACTTCCAGGGGGTGAACATCAACATAATTGAATGGATTTGGCCATTCAGAGGTGTTTCATACGAATGAAAACATGCCAAAACTGTCACATTGCCACCACCTGTTTAGAGTGTTATGGCTTCATGCGGTCAATGGTTTCATGCTCTTGATCCACATATCCACACCCTGCCACTGAAACAGTGATTCGTCCTAACACAATCGTCAACCTCAATTGAAATGTTTCTTCATAAAGAGTTTTAATGCACGTTTACTACCGTATATAAGTACGTAGTTACAACTAAAGTTTTCTTGGCAAACACTACTATTTACATTACAAAGTTAATCAAGAAATCGGAAGCGTAAACACTATTACAGGATGGTTATGATTAAAGTGACATCATTTAGACCCTTCTAGCGGCTGTTCTGGTAATCAGATTTTGACGAAACTTGACATATACACTATATGATCAAAAATATCCGGACACCCCTCACAGATCATCGATTGGCCCAATGTCACATGATAATGACTTGCACATCATTTAAATAGCTTCCCACACCTTCAGACACAACTCTGCTTGGACATTGGCAAGAATGGGTCATTCAGCAGAGCTCAGTGAGTTCCAACGTGGAACCATCGTTGGATTTCACCTATGCGGCAAGTCCGTGCGTGACATTTCCAGCCTTCTTCAGATACCCAAGTCAACAGTAGGCGATGTCATTATGAAATGGAAGACCCGGGGATCAACAACAGTTCAACAACGAACCGGTAGACCCAAGAAACTAACGGACAGAGACCGTCGAGTGCTTCGTCGTGTCACCCGCAGCAACCGGAAGTCCTCGGCGGAAAAAATTGCCACAGAGTTTCGAAACGCCTCTGCAAATGATGCCAGTACCATAACAATTCATCGGGAACTGCACACGATGGGATTCCATGGCCGTGCTGCTGCCCACAAGCCCCACATCAGCAGGGTCAACGCCAAGCGACGTCTGGAGTGGTGCAAAGCCCACAGAAACTGGACAATGGACCAATAGAAACGTGTAATGTGGACAGACGAATCTCGCTACACACTCTGGCAATCCGATGGACGAGTTTGGGTTTGGCGCATACCTGGAGAACGCTTCTTACCTGAGTGCACAGAGCCCACAGTCAAGTTCGGAGGAGGAGGAGTCACGGTGTGGGGCTCATTTTCATGGTACGGACTGGGCCAGCTCGTTCCTGTGCAAGGAATCATGAACTCCGACCGTTATCTGAATGTTTTGGACAACTGTGCACTTCCAACGTTGTGGCAGTTTTTCGGAAACGGGCCATTTCTCTACCAACACGACAATGCTCCGTGCCACAAAGCGAGGCGTGTACAGCAGTGGTTTGCGGACTCGGGGGTCGAAGAAATGGGTTGGCCGGCACAAAGTCCCGACCTCAATCCTATAGAGAGTCTGTGGGATGAATTGGAAAGACGCTTGCGGGCCAGATCACATCGGCCAACTTCTGTACCTGAACTGATTCTCGCTCTTCGGGAGGAATGGAGGAACATTCCGGAAAGTACCTACCAACATTTGGTGGAAAGTCTTCCCCGAAGGGTGGAAGCTGTGATTCGGGCAAAGGGATGTGCAACGCCCTATTGATTTCCATGAAATCGTGGCTAGAGCGCAAACGTGCATGTGTCCGGATATTTGTGATCATATAGTGTCACAAATATCCGGACACTGTATAAGGAAGGGAATTTTGCAATATAGACCATGGCGAAGGGAATTTTGCAAATATAGACCATGGGGAAGGGAATTTTGCAATAAAAAAAATTCGTTCACATTTTGACCGCTACGTCAAAATATGGCGCTGGTCATATAAGAAACTATCTGAGAATTTTTACTCAGAGACGTTATGCAAATGAGATGTAAAATTAGAAAAGCTTTAAAATGACAGTGAAATTAAATGTAAAGTCATTCTTCACGATGGCTTTAGTTAAAAAGGATCGAGCTTTATTTATTTATTTATTTATTTATTTATTTATTTATTTATTTATTAATTTACAGCACTCTAAAAGAGTAAAGTTTATAAGAAACTAAAAATAAAGGAACAACGTCCAACAGATTAAAAAAGGAGAATGACCTTGATTTGAAACAAAATGGAACGCTTATAAAAAACCAGATGATCACTACAGACCGATTAAGAACAGAGAAAAATAAAAACTTTTTATTGTTGATGAATATACCGTAGTAATTTCGCAAGCGATGGTTTAGGTGGCGACAGGAAGAAGTACATTGAGTTGAAACGCAAGAATATACAGATGAACGTATTTCAAATGGTAAGTCATTCCAAAGAGTTATCGCATTATAAGGAAAAGGTTTGGATCTATATGCTGACGTCATGATGGGTACTACAAATAGGAACCGACGAGTTACTCGAATATTATTTTGAGAAGTGAGCCATGTCTTGACAAACGATGCTGGATGAGAATCTTCTCGTAAAGCTATAGACAGTTCGATGGTCAATGACGCCTTACTGATAGAACCAAGAATCGGTAATTGATGGCTCGAACACTTTATCGTTACAGAGTCTAGCCTATTCATTTTAAAGGCGGTCCTAATTAGACGGTTATATGTAATCGTTAACCTCTTAATATTCACTATCGTAGATGAAGACCAAAATAGACCCCGTACTCTATTTTTGGAACAATAACCGCTGTAATAAATTGACAAATTTGAGTAATATTCAATAATGATCTTAATCTTTTAACCAAATAAGTCTTACGATGTAGAGTAGTAATAAGTTGGTCAATGTGGTCATTAAAACTAAGATTCGGATCAAAAACAATGCCAAGTATTTTAATTGTAGAATTTCCTGCTTTAGGGCCAACCATTATATTGGTTTTGGTAGTATTGAGACAGAGGCCTCTACTACCATACCAATTTGATAAATATGTCAAGTCTTGATGAAGAAAGTCCTGAACCAAGCTATGATCTTGAACGGGATAGGTTGCGAACAGGAAATTATCGTCAACATAACTCCAGATTTCTGTGTTGAAATGGTGGCTATAAATCGAGGCAGTAGCAACAGCAAACAGGAGCGGACCAATGCTCGAGCCCTGAAAAATTCCACAAGTAGACTTATTACTTATTAGGGGTCTTAAGCTGATAATATTTTCCCGATCCCTAAAATAATCCTTTAATAAGTCCAGATAATCCTTTGACACCCCCAAAAGAGGCCAAATCATAAAAAAGTTGGTCTCTAGAGACAGTGTCAAAGGCCTTATTGGTGAAGTTGTTTTACCAGAACTGCATTAATGCTTCTGCTGCACTAAGAGAATATCGACGTTTGAAAAACTTGCGAAATGGGCCTATGTCCATTAATGGTTTAAAAAAGATGATTAAGAAATTTGAAGAAACTGGTGAGTTGGGTGTGCTGCCAGGGAGAGGACGGAAGCGAATTGCAAATGAGATTATGGAGTATAGTCGGGAGGACATGCTGGGACCAATCAACATTCCAAATTATCTGGGAGCATTTTGTATTCACTGGAATAAATACCTGAACATTTTCAAAGCGTGAAGCCTTAAGCTTGTTTTTTTTTTATACATTTGAGAATATGTACATGA
>JAHWFO010039269.1:2342703-2376407 GCA_023313115.1 Rhysida immarginata
GTATCAAAAACGAAGAATTAGAAGGTGAGAAGCCGGTCAAATAGCGCTGTGAAAGAATGCGTTAATGTCGCGTTTATTTCTTTCAATAAATTAAATCCAAAAACTTATACAAGCTGGAACAAACGCAGGCGTGGAAATGTATAACTACTTTCTCAGTGTTAGAGTATTAAGGATTGCTGTCGTATTTGAATGCTATTTCAGCATTAATAGTATTTGCGCAGAGTATACAAATTATAAGATTCAAACAAGAAATTAAAAAAAATCCCAGTTGTTTTTGCAAAATTGACACAACTTTTAATATTTAAAGTGATCCTTTTCGTACTTTACAATCGTTTTGTTGCTGTTTGGCATGGTTTTCAAGAGATTTTCAGTTTCTCTCGATGTGCCAAATTCTCATTAGTTCTGCAGTCTTGTTGGGTGAGCGTCTTTTGCTTAAGTTTTAAAACACACAAATGAACTAATGAATTAGTGATTAACAGACAAAATCGCTGATGTGAGAGCCTTAATGAGCAAGACTGACTTCGTTAAGGGAAATGTAAAAAATATAAAAAATTTTTGAAAGCGAGGACTTATAAGTATAGTTAACACATAAAATAAAGAGCTTGCATTGCAAAGCAGTTTTGCAGTTTTGATTTGTGGCCAATAGGGTAAAAAAAAATAAAAATGTTAAAGCGTTGCACACTTCTGTATACAGGGTGTCCCAAAAGTCTTGTATTGCAGGGAATATTGAAATTTTTTCTGAGGGCACATACGTGTCGCCACACACGTTCACGTTCCATTGTGATCTTTAAGACAACATTCGTGTTGCATGCAACACTATCAAACCAAAAATATTAAGGAATGTACAACTTGCTGCTTTATATGGTCGTATCAATACCCGCAAAGGTCAAGTATGAATATTTGTTGAAGTAATGCTTTTCCTACCTGAAACAAAAGCTATAATATCGCTATGTCATACTTATTGATCTGTGCGTCTTCTGGAACATTTCAATATTCCATAGAGACCACAGTTTTGGGACACCCTGTTTAATGTTGCAGATTGTATGTGATCATTTCTCTTAAGGTTTGTTTCTGAAAAACGCTTGGCAAACATATGTTCGCCTTGAGATCCATTAAAACCTTTTGAAGTAATTAAACTAGCATTCCAGTAAAGGTTAACAACATTCCTTAATTAAATTTTGCTATTAGTGGAAATTTCTTAAAATATTCCTTTATAAAAACTTTTATAGCCATTCTTTACAACTTAATTATGTCTTAAACTTCGAGGTGGTGGTAGTATTTTAATGCCAGAAAGCTTTGATTAGAATATTTACATATTTTAAATTGAATTATTTTTAGGAATAAATAATCAAATTCTTCTTCATCTGTCTTCTTTAATCTTTTTGGAGGAGGGAAAAAAAAACAAGAATTGGCGATCGTCTTTAACGGAGAAGTAGTTCAATTTGTTTAAAGCACGGGGATGATGCCTTAACGTCTTCCTTTCCATGTCGAGTGGTCGCTAGCAAACATGAAAATAAAGAAACGAATATTCGTATGAAGTAGAAGGGCTCAAGGGAGAAGAGAAATGGCGCACTGGCGACCACTAATCATGATGTAAAGACAAGAAAAGTCTCTCCAGAGGGTTATTGGATTGTTTGGTGTAACTTTCACCCTTCCACCCTCTCTCTCCTTCGCCTGGCCCTATTTTAGGCATTACTCTCCCTTTCTCCCATTTCCCAGGAGTTAACTGACACGCGAAGAGAAATAGGAGACATGCCACACCAGCTTCACGGATGCGGTTGAAGCTATTATTATTATTCTTTAATAGTAGCTAAAGCTAGTAAATATGTCTGAGCGAAAAGAAAGAGGCAAAAAAAGTAGCAAAACAAAAAATCTTTGTATACATACAAAATAAATTTGTTTATTTTTTAAGAAAAAAAATTAACGAAATTATTTTTAAGAAATAAAAAATTATAATTCGCGTAATACCCTTATTCATAATATATTTTTATATTTAGAAAATTCATTCCTGTGTTAAAACGAGTTCAGAGCTTCGTTAGTCGAGGCTGTTCCTTTCCTACTAATAAAAGACAATAGGTGTAATTGTAGGCAGGTCGGATTCCTGGGAATTGCAGGTGGATTTAATTCGGCCTTAGCTGAGAAATCCATAATCCATAATTATATGTAATTAACTCTAATTACCTATAATTGCTAATAATAGGTCCCTTTAGAGGCTATCCGTTTTCTTTTCATTGACATCCGTCAATACCTAATTGACTGCATTATACGGATAAAATTTCACTCCAAATTGAGTCAGGTGTTTAGGCGAAAGAGCAATCACAAGAAGAGATGTTTGCCTTATAAGTAGATTGAAAAATTCATATTAGAGTAGAATTTTTATACTAAAAAATAGCAAATATTAAAAATATTTTTCTTTTCTGCCTTCCAGCTAATTCTATGTTAGTTTCCTTTAAAGTAAAAAAAAAAAATATTTCCTGTGTGTGGAACGGAACTTTCCCTTTAATACAAAGTTTAATTGCCTCGTCGGAAATTTTTATACGTTTATTCATATTTACGTTTAGATGGAAGTTTTACGTAAATGCAAATGGAACGAACTCTTTCAGTCATACTAAAACCTTTTCAAATAATCATATTAAAATTTCAAATAAATATTTCATTTTAATTCTTTAAGATTTCTTAGCTGATTCAAGAATTTCTAAAAATAAATGAATTTTTTGCTCTGACTCTTACTGTTTGAAAACATGAATATTTTCACATTTTAATATTAACTAGTTTAGGTTTATATTTAAAAATAATAATAATAAAGTTTTTGAAAATTTTATAATTCATTTAAAATGGATCTTAAATTTCGCTCATATTTTCATAAGAAATATAAATAACATTCATTCCAAACATAATCAAATAAATTACTCAATGTTATTATTGCTCGGAATCACGCGCTCAGTTATTTTCCAATTATATAATTGTTTTAAAGAGACAATTTAAATACAGGCTGGTTATAATTTAAGTTACACTATTCAGACCTCTCTAGAATCCATTCTGCTGATCGGATTTTGATGAAACATGGAATATACGTTATATAGACCATGGGGAAGAGAGGTTTACAATAAAAATTAGTTCAAATTTCGACCACTTGGTGAAAAAGTGGTGCATAAAGAACAAGATACTCAAATTGGAAACGCAAAGAATTATTTATTCACAGCATTTGTTCAATAATAATAATAATAATAATAATAATAATAATAATAAAATATTATCTTCTAAAATATTATCTTCTAAAATATTTTACATGTGACAAATTATCTAAAAGAAGGCTTATATTTGATGTTTGCTATTTATTTAAGCTTTATCATAATATCACTTACTCTTCTAAGTTTCTTAATTATGTCCAATTACGCATACCTAAGCTCAATTCCCGAACAATGAAATTTTTTATTTACCTTTACTAAAGAAAGCAATTGTTAATAATTTACCCTTCTATAGAATGCTTAAATTATGTAATATTATATCCAATCTGATTGATATCAATGCAATGAATTATAACCATTTCAAAAAAAATTGTTACAGAAAATATTTCACTCATTCTGTAATTCTTAATTATTTTTCTTTGATTACAATTTTTTTTTTCATATTAATATTTTCATTTTTTTATTATCTATAAATTTATTGTACTTTAATTTCTTTCTTTCAATGTAATTGTTCGGCTGTAAGCTGTTACTGGGCACTCAGCCTGTTGCTTACAATTTTAAATAAATAAGTAAATAAATAAATAAATGTGCATTCCATTAGTCTTAATCATATGTTCAACAATAGCGCGAAGGGTTTTCTTTAGGAATTTCAGTAATATGGCGTGCTATGCTTACTTTCAGTTCAGGCAGAGTCTGTATGCTTCCTTCACAGACATAATCTTTCAGAAATCCCCACAACCAGAAGTCACAGGGATTCAAGTCCGGAGAACGAGGAGCCAAGCAGTCGGAAAACTTCTCGAAATTACCCGATCTTTCCAAAATGGGCACGAAGCAGTTCCTTCACTTGTCAGATAGTATGGGATGTTGCCTTATCTTGTATGAAGACGGTAGTCTCTAAACATTCTTGTTCTTTTAAGGCAGGAAAGATTTGCTGCTGCAGAAGTTCGGAGTAACGGGCACCCGTGATGGAACACCTTTTAGGGTCTTGAGGAGTGTTCTCCTCAAAGAAAAAGAGTCCAAGAATGAAATCAGCAGTAAAATCACACCATACATTAAAGGAATAATGAAATCAGAATGCAGAGACTGTTCATGTACAACTTTAGAACTTGTAGTATCCCAGATGCGACAGATCTGGGTATTTACTGCTCCATCTAGGGTTAAATCCGCATCTTCTGACAACAAAATGTTCCAAGGTCTTGAATTGTCAACGGCTATTCTGGCCAAAAACCGCCAAGAAAAATCAGTGCGTTGATCCGGGTCTTGATGGATCAGCTTTTGCACCATATGGAGCAGCTTTTGTACCACTTTAAAATGCATCTCATAACCTTTCGTCCGTAGACCAAGGGAGAGACAACTCACATGAAACTGCTCGAGCATTTGTTGAAGAATATTGGGAACCGGATGCTTTTTCAACCACAGCAACAGCTACTACTTCCACACATTCATTTGAAATCCATTTCCGTCCTCTTCCTCTCAGCACACCCTGCTTCCCAGTCTCTTCAAATTTAGTAATCTTTTTCAAACTATTACTTGTCATAGGCACTTTTCGCAAGTCTTTTTAAGTGTCGAAATTCTCGCAGTGCAACAGAACTATTACTGCAGTTCTGATAAAACAACTTGACCAGTAAAGCTCTATCTTCTTCTGTAAAAGCATGGTGAAGAATGATTTTACAGCTGATTAATGGCATTTTCAGGCGTTTTAAAATTTTAAAGTTTTTATGCGCTTTAAACCTTGCTAATTGGCTTAATGCCTTTTCTTTCACGATAAGCGCCACCTAGTGGGCGAAATTTAAAGTATTTTTTTTCTTCCAAAAATCTCTTCAACACCCTGTAGGTAAAGTGTGTTTACACTTAATGGTCTTGGGAGCCGATTAAAACTTGATGTACAGGTAAATTATAAATGAATGAATTACTTACTATTTGTTACTGACTGAGCAATTTGTAAGATATCCATGATTAGGAAACTTAAAGTTTACCTATATCACAATCACAAGTATTCTGTGTGATAGGCGTGTGTACAGACGATAGACTGATTCTTGGCAAACACCTGCCAACATGCACACTTGACTTTAATGTGCCATCGTAATTCGGAAGATTTTGTAACGTAGGTAGAACATAAATAGCGTATTTCACGTAACCCTACAGAGAAAATTTACAGGGACTAAGGCTAGGTGACATCGACGGCTAACTGCGGTGAGGCAAATGTTCGTTCAGAAGGTGCACCATCTTGTTGAAACAGGTAGTCCCTCGAGTCTTCATCTAATTGCGAGATTAGAGAAATTCTAACATGTCACAATAGCCCATAATTGCTGTTGTGTAAGAACAACGTCCCGGACTCAGCATGTTCATTGGAATTTTAATAGCGGCGATGCCACCCAACGGAGACGCCCTGCGTATACAATATAGCTAACCTGTGTCAGATTCTCCATTCTCAATTTGTGCAGTGACGAGAAGAACAGAGCCTCGTGTTAGTCAGCGATGTAATGTGGTGTAGTCACGATGTTTTCGAAACAGATTCAGCGGGTTTGGATGTATTACGACACAGAGCCATCAAAGTCTTCAAGAGGCTTGCGGGGAATTTGCATTACAGAAACGGCACAAGATGGGTAAAAGCCTTCAAGGAGGGACGTCAAAATGTGACAGACATATCTCGGCCAGGTGGCCCTGATGTAAGTGAAGAAGTGCATGCTGTTACTAGAGACGGAATGCGCCAAACGATTCGTGGGTTAGCCCTAAGCATCAGAGCTTCAAAACTGTTTCAGAGATCCTTCGGGCAGTAGATCACTTCATTCGAACTATCAACTGAACAGGCGCTGCCAACGGCATCTTGTGCTTTCCACATCACTGGAAACGGATTGTACAAACGCTGGTGACTACTTTGAAGGACAGTCAATTTTGATACGTTTATCTATGCTGTCCCTATTAAAATTCATTGATATTTTAGAATAATTACTTTATACTAAAGACGCAAGGTAGTTTCATTTATTTAGAATTACCTGTATATTGATGGGTAACAATTCCACATATTAACAATTTTATATGAAAAATGTTTTGATAAAAGATTTGATATTAGGTTTAATTCCAATTTATAAACAGGAAAACTGACAAGTCATTGTGTAACAATGAGCCATTCGATTGACAGAGTCCTATACAAGTTCCATTAAAAGACCCACTTGACAAATAGTTTCTTACATAGGAAGATTATTTCAAGTACAGAAAATATTGCATGGAATTTGGTTAAAGACGACACTGCATTTAAGATACGGGACAATTGTGGACAATGTCATCAAACAATTCTGCCTTACTTAAGAAAGCCTGCAAACGCTTGATCAAGAAGCTCTTTTGATATACAGGGGGTTTACGAACTCCGTGTACAAACTTTTAGGAGTGGTGAAGGACCTTACTTTGAATATATTTTACCAATAAACTGGGGATCGCAACTAAATCTTTGATATCGCAACTAACCATAAAAAAATTGTTAAATATCATACATATAATGGCTGTTTGAGACTTCCTCAAAATATTGTCTCTCTAGTTAATGTATTTCCAGAAAACGGAGAAATTAGAAGGCTTGATATTAAGATTAAAAAAGGCTTGATATTAAGATTAAAAAAGGTGTTCAAACTATCGACTATGAGCAGCACTGCATGCCTCACAGCATATTATCATTGAATTTTTTATGTATTAAGGATTCATTTGTAACCCCCAGTTTATTGGCAAAATATATTCAAAATGAAGGTCCTCTACAACTCTAAAAGTTTATACACAGAGTTCGTACACACCCTATAGACCGATTTCAAGATTTCTGTATGATCATATAAAACTTGACTAAAATCAAGACTGAATGTCTTATAAAAGTTTGGTTGACGATAATAAGTAACTACTGGCAACAAAGGAGGTAATGGAAGCATATTCAACTTGAAGAAGAAACGTAAATGTGAGAAAACGAAATTCGCCCACAAAATCTAGAGGAAATTTATAGTTTCAGGGAACAGTTGGATATTCTAGGAATATTAGCTTTTGGTTTGTTTAATTTCATTATAGTATTTCTCATAGTTTGTTTCAAATCAGTTGATATCCCGTAATTTGAAGGTGATTTGATCTTGCTTTTCGGGTTCAATCGATGAATCAAGATCATTATCGTCTACATAACTTTTTACTGTGACATAAAAATAGAAGCAGTGACACGGAAAATAGTAGTATCCTCTGATCGCGTGTTTTTTTTTTTTTATCGAAAACATGTGGATTGCCATAAATTATAAAGTATTAAGAAACGGAAGAATGGGAGATACTTATTGGTTTTACCCCTGACCGTCTTTGATTCGGATTTACCAAATTTCATATTTTCTACATTTTTTGGTGTAGAGGGAATGTAGCTTATTATGGGCATGTGCTGCTTGATTATTTAGCTTGGCTTTGATTGACCTACTGGGATCGGAGTTACGAGAGAGGGAGTTAGTGGGGTGCATCTCTCTAAATGATTTATAGAACGTAAGTAAAGAAATGAAATTTGATATTAAGATTCCTATAGGCAGGATCTACATTATAATGGAGTTTGGTCCAAATTCTGTCAGTGGGACTTGAGAGGTAATGTCACGTGGTCTTTAGAACTATTAACGTATCAAATGGCAACATATTGCATGTGATATGTCATTCGATCGGAAATGATGAGAAACGAAAGAAGGTAGAGTTCTTTTCCAGTTTCTAAATTTAACGTTCAAGAAAATCAATTTCATGATAAATAAAAAATAAGGGTTAAAACGTGCGGATCAAAAGAGGTAAAAATTAGATGAACTCGGGGCTTCCGCTACCTATCTCAAGGGGATTAATTTCTCGTTTATATCAAATAACGTGAAATCTTATACAGCCTAACTGTTTAATTATATTGCAGATGACAAAAGCAAATAATTAAAATAAAACTAAGAAATCATAGAAATATTTGAATTATGGACGCTACAGAGTTCAGTTCATCTAATTAAGATCTCAGATTTTCAAAAGTAATTTTTCTCTTCCTTCTATATATCTTTTTTTGTTTTTTTAGATGAGCAGAATACTTTTACATGAAATGATTGTTTTTATGAAAGAGTGAAATAAATCACCCTTTACGTGTATTATACAATTTAACATCCTAGATTGTGTCATGAAAAATCGATATGTAAATTAAAAATACCTTCATGTGCCAAGAATCATGAAAGCTGATCCCGACGTTGTGAAAGCAGCATAGCACAGAGTTTGCTAATAAAAGATGGTGAAAATGCTGGAGTTAAACTTTCTACAAATTGCGTTAGAACTTAATAAATTACTTAACACAATTGTTCAGCATCGTATTTGTCATGTATATGTCGACTAAACTTCCTCTTCACAATTAAAAGTTCTTTATGAAGATTCTGTTATGTTACCCTTATTGCAATTAGGATTTTAATAGCATTTTGCAGCTTACGCTTTAGTTAAAATCACCTTTGTTTCGATGCGAAATGTGTGCTTGTGCGCGTGTGTTTATTTGAAGTTTGTTACAACCAGAAGGTGTTGGCTCTATAGAACAGGGCAAAGTTGCCCTTTTTTCTCCTTCTGTTTCGCTTCTCATTTATAGACGATTTGAACGTGCCTGTGTTGCTGTTCTCTATGATTGATATCGCGAATCATTCGCCATTGTGAAAAGTAACCGGGATGGAGGGGGAGGAGGAGGGTTTTCCACTGCTGTGATTACAATTGAGCTCCACTGCGTGTGTGTGTTTGCAGCGCCGCCGCCGCCGAGTGGCTGTTTTCCCCCCGGGACGAACGTCACTCTCCGTTAATTTCAACTCGTTCACTGGAAATCCAAAATGATGGATGGGCTCCCTGTGTTTGTGACGTTTGTCGCGCATGCATCTTTTCTGGCATTATATCGCAGAAAGGGAATTTTAGGGGGATAGGAAACCTTAACAAATGCCACGAATCAAACGGAAGTAAAGGGATAAAAAAAGAATTAAGAGAAGGACGAAGCGGCGGAAGAAGAAATTTCTTTAACGAAATTCAGCAATCGCTGCTTTTGCTCTTCTTAGGCACCACCGTTTCCCCTTTCTTCGTCTGCCTTCTCACAGAGGAACGATTTAAATGCGGGACGATTTTCTTTTCTTTTCTTTTATTCAACTCCTTCGCACTTTCTTTTTTATTGTGAATCCCCTGAGAAACTCTGAGATTGAAGGGGAACCGTTTAAAAATTTGCTATCTAAATCCACAGACGCCGCAAGCATTTCGTCTATTGGGATTCGAAAATATCCATCAACAACAGGTGAAAATGAAGATAGATTATGCGAAGCATTGAATGTTTATAGAACCATTAGATACAAGATGGATGGTACTAATTTTACATAGGATTAAGATGTTATTTATGTACTTTGTGGTTTTGGGATTTCAGTTAATTGAATCTAATTTAATATTATATACTTATAAAATGCCTTTTGTAAATAGTGCTTGAAAAGCACCAATAAAGAAAAATTGGAACTAACTCATTAAGCTTGACTTAAGTAAAAGCTTAAATAAAGTTGGATATCCATTGCAGTTTAATGAGGTGAAAACAACGAGTATGGTAGCCTCTTGCAGAAGCCATTAAAGTAAAATATACTTCTAAGCTATGTTCACGAGTTCGGAATGAAATTGACTTTTTTTTTTTTTTTTTTTTATACTTCGAGCTTATCAGCAGTTGTGCTTGTCACGGTGGGCCGGGATTTCCATGGATCAGACGAACCCAGACTTTAAAGCTCTTTCAGTAAAACTTGAACAACTTTATTAGAAACTTGTGAAATCGACATTGCTACCCGTTTACTCTAGAAAAACACTCTGTAATCATAGGAAATAATGATGTTTGTCAAAACATAATATCAAAAAATATACAAAAGTGTTTTATTTTCTCTGTATATATTTCTTTAATCATTATATTTCACTTCTGGCAAAACCAAAATGCAACATATGGAAGGAGTGGATCAATTTTAATGAACTTGGACAAGAACATAATGTGGATGGCGTACAATGTATGATTTAAATTTCAAAACATGTACACAGGATCCGGGTACAGGGTGTCCCAAAATCCCAATAAAGCAATTTAATATGCCGTATACACTCCACGAGCATGAATGCAAGCCCGACTCTTGCATGCTTACTTTCATACAGAAGATGGATATTATCCGAGCTAAAACCGTATGTCGGATTTGGTTTTTAATAACCAAATTAACAAATTGGTTATTAATTTTTATCAATAATCAATAATGTACAAGACTCACCAGCTTTCAAATTTTACAACTCAAAAATTTCCGATTGTTCACGAAGAAGTGATCAAAGCAGAATGTTTATTCACGAAGAGCATTGAATAAAAGTTAACGATGTCAAGGTTTAATGCAAATTTTTCTGGGAACTCAGACAGTTCTTGGCCGTCAGTTAAATACACAGCTTTTGCGAAAGCATACTAAAAACGTCCACGGAAACGAGGCGATGTAAAGTGTTTAATAGAACAAGTTGTTCGAGACTTTCTGCAGATAATCCGACTTGATGTAAAGTAGAATATCTTCCGGAATGTGTTGTCTCAAGAAAAAGTTTCAGCGGTGGAAGTGTGTCAGCCACGCTGCACCCTTTTCTGGTCTTATTTAGTCTTGGTCCTTTGACTGCCGGTAAAGAAACCATGAACACCTAAAGCCATTTAGAGTTCCTGGAGTTCCGGGAATAGCCGTTCGTCTGTCAACAGGGTAATGCATCTTGCCACAAAACCTGAGTTGTTATCGCCTGTTGATGACATGAAGTTAGAAGTACTGTAGTGACCAGATCAAATTCCCGATTTTAGCCCGTTAGGGCATTTCAACATCTGTAGGCAGTCATTACGGCAAAAGCTATCAGACGCTTTGTAAAAAAAAAAGTGTTCACCACCACAGTTGACCGCTTCAAATGATCATTCTGTGTTTATTTCACGTAAATATTAAGCAAGCCACCAAAGTATTTAAAAAAGCATAGGAAACAATATCAAATAAAAAATATTGTAAAACTAAAACCAAAAAAAGGCCTTAACTAGATTTCGGGTATTTTGAAAAAGAGAAAAGAAACACTATGCCACTTGTGCTTAGGAACTATTCCTTGGTTTGAAGGTTTTAAAGTCAAAACCTTGTGTACAAGAACTGTTCCTTGGTTTTAAAGGTTTTCTCAAATATGTCTTATGAGTACATGCTGTTTACTATTTGTTAAGTACCTATGGAGATTTTTACGATCACTTGTAAATAGATTTGGCATTATTTTACATTGTAAGTTAAATGCATGGGAATAGAGCTCTGATATCCTTTAAACATTTTGTAGGGAATCCGGTGATATTAAGTTTAATTTTATGGTTAGGAAACACACAGGTTCATGCTTTTCAGAATTTGATCGAGCGTGTATTTTCATCGGTTCAAATGTGCAAATTCTGATATGGCTTCCAAAATTAAGCAATTATCTAAAAATTATCTTGACCATTAAGTATTAAATGAAGCATGAAAATAATTTTCTTGACGTTAATTGGAAAATTAAGGTAAATCAGGAGGTACTAATTTGTTACCAAGGAGGCTCGTGGTCTATAAAGTTAAAAAGTCGTGAAGCAAATCAGACAGTTGCGTCACTTTTGATTTAACGACGATTCGTGTAATCCAGAAAATTTTACCAGAGGGTTCTGCAAACTCCTCTGAGCTCCTTGCCACATAACCTTGGGCTGAATCACTAGGGAATTGTAGCATCTGCGAATTGTATGACGTCACTTTTGTTCTCTTTCCACAACTGCATGAAAACAAATAGCATTTCGAGAAGTAGATGTTCGTATTCTAGTCAAGAACATATAACAGATGAAATCAGAAAAAACAATTTTTCGTTTAGTATTATGGGAAGCAGATATATAATTTAGGAGTAAAGGAATATTGCAAAGAAATATAACCTCCTGGGATATATAATTTTTTTTTTTTTTTTTTTTTTTACCTCCATGAATCGAATGAAACAATGCATCATAATAGGTCTGCAGAGGAGGAAAACCGTTTAGCGAGTTTTATAAAATATCGTTTTATTACAAAAATAGACCAGACTTATTCATGTATTTTATTAGTTCCAAATAATGTGTTTTTCTTGTTTTTCTCCTCCTTCGCCTTTTTCTTTCGTGGCGTACACCACAATCCCCTTTACCCCCAGTGCAGCCATCCGAATTACGTTTCAAACCGTGGAGAGTAATGAGGAAAACGTGTCATTGTTCTGTCATTTAGCGTTCGGAAACCTTTCTCTGGCATGCAATTAATTTTGTTCCTTTCACCCCTGGGGAGCTACTGGTTCGCTTATCGTTCCATCATCTTTCTGATATCAAACGAAATTTGTGAACGGTCAGGACGAGGCAGATGCACCTGCCGCATACTCTGGGGGCCTTCAGGGATTGAAACGGCCGTGAATGATAGCAGCACAGTTTCGGAATTTTGAATGTAAATGGGTTTTAATTGTAGCCGGAAGCCTTGGCTAGCCTTCGAAGGAATAGTAGGCAAAGGGTAGATGTGACAGTGCCCTCTCTCTCTCTCTCTCTCTCTCTCTCTCTCTCTCTCTCTCTCTCTCTCTCTCCCTTACTTTCTCTCTTGGTTTCGAAATGACCGTTTCCTGTCACTGTCGCTTAGCACTCGGCAGAATACAGTTTATTGCCGATTCGTTGCGACACTCCGAAGCTTTGTCATTAGAGCTATCAGCCGTCGGTGTGATCGTAAAAGATGAAATTCATCAGCAAAATAAAACGTAAGTCCGACCCGGTTTGCCCTTTTCTGTGATTGCACCGACGGGTTCCCTTTTGCCTGGAAACCGTTCGCAGGGTTAAGAAAACAAAGAAGGGAAATAATGTTCGCTAAGGCCTCCGAGGGATGCGAAATAACGAATGAGCAATTTGCCATCCGAAGATTCGCACACTCGAGGTTAGAAGAAAAATTATTTTCAATAGAGCGTTTAATTGGAATGTAAATAAGTGAAATTTAAAAAATTCAGCTCTTGTGAATTGCCCTATAAATTACGCCGTAAATTTTGCATTGTAGGAGCCTTTCTTACACCTCAAACACACTTAAAACAACGAGAAAAGACACAAGAAAAAAAAAAACGACACATTTCTTAAATTTTTTTTTTCTTTTTTAAAAGTTCGAAAAAATGTGAGAATTGTGTAAGTGGGAAACGTTAATTTGCTATGGAATGATGAGCATTTAAAACCATTTACAACAGGTTCAGAAAAATAGGATAAGTTATTAACCGTTTGCTTTTATGAGATAAAAAAATTGACTGATGTGCTTTTCAGGCTTTCCTAATTCCATCTCTTCTTTCGCCAATTGTAATCCCTTCCACTGTCGTGATTGCCTTGTAATGGAATGACTTGCGGCGAAATAGAAAGCCCCGTTATAGCGATTTTCAGCGAGGATGACATCCTTTAAATAAATCCTCTGGTGCTCGGATTTTCGTCTAGAATGAATTTGATAATAAATTTTTATTAAAGTCTCTGAAAGTGTTTTTAAAGTGCAGATTCTTTTGAGATTTTTAATTTCTAAAAGGAATCTGAGAATTTTAACGGACTTAGTCGTCATGCATAAATTTCGTGTTTTCCGAAACTATATTTGAATTTATAAATATCGGTGACTACTCTGGCTTATTAATTAATCTTATCAATAAACTGTAAATAGGAGACCTCAATAAACTTAGACAATTCTGAATGTCTAAGCAATGCGAAACATCATAACCCTTGTATGATTTTTCTTTGACATACTCGGATTGGACAAAAATAGTGAAACACTATTTTTGCAGTTGCGAAAATGGCATGTTTCGAGTTGAAAGCGGAAGTGATGTAACATTCTTTTGCTTCCTTGTTTTGATTAGACGCTAGCTAACAGGTGGGAGACCTCATTTTCTTCATTCACAGCGTGCGCTGCTAGTAGTATTGAGTCATATCATAGGGCAAATTGTTGTCGCTGCCTCTGACTGAAGACGACAATTTATTTGCGATGTCGTGAGGTTATGGCGGCAAATATAGTTTCCTGGAAAACATCGTCTGTTAAAAGCATATGCTTGGACGACACTGTCATCGGATTGAAAGAGACAAAAAGACATTGAGAAGGATTGTGACCCGGAATAAGAAAACAGCGGCTCCAAAAGTGACTGCAGAGCTCAACCTCAATTTTCCAAAGCCCTTGTTCACAAATACTGCGAAGAGGGAAATTTATAAGCGAAATATTCACGGACGAAATAGAATTGCATGACCACTGACGATCGGAATTATCCTCAGTAGAGATAGTGTTGCAACACCCATAAATCATGGACCTTTGATCAATGGAAGATTGTAATATGGGTCAATGAATCGAGCTGCACACAGTTTCTTAACCACTGGAACTTATTTACCCAGCACTGTCTTGTGTGAACAGTAAAGTCTGATTGAAGCGCAATCACGGTTTTGGAAACCATACCTTGGTATTCGGTAATTCCCACCATCATCTTGAAAAGTAATCACTGCAAACTTACTATTTATTTATTTTAATATTCCCGGGACCCTCTATAAATTTTGGCCGACCATATTCACCCCAGAGTGCAGATTTAGTTTCTCGAAAACATTATCATTTACCAAGACGATAAAGCTCCGGGTAACACAGCTAGTCTTGTTGAATTTTATTTGAAGAGCCTCCAGACGAAATTGCCGGACTTCAATATAATAGATCCACTATGTCCAATTTGAATACATTTTTTTCTTTGTTTTACACAAAGCGTTAAATTCAATGGAAACTGTTTTGAAATGAAGAATTAGGTCTTCAGCGTCTTTCCTTACAAAACAAATTAAGAGGGATAAAATGACAGATCTTTCGACTACGGACTAAACTAGGTTCCGACGGAGATATATTTTGGCGAAGGGCTTTCTTTATTATTAACTAAAATAGGACTTTATTAGAAATTTTGGCGTCGACTACTAAGGTCATTTTGCGCCTCTTACACAAGTTATATCTGTACGCAGCCCAGGACAAACACAAACATCCATGCCCACGGCGGGATTCGAACCCATGTCCAGGCGGACTCGAGGACTAGAAAGCCTACGCCCTAACCCTCTCGGCCACCTGGCCGGCACTTAAATCTGAGAGCATAGGATAATATACGATAGTTCACACAATATTATATAAAATTATATATACACTGAGTGGCCAAATTATTATGACCACCTGACAGTTTTAGGCAAATTGCGTCACAGCGCTGCCGCTAGAGGGCAAGATAGCTATAAAAAGGGAATGCAGGTGAGGTGAACCATCAGTTACACTGTGTTCTTTGCGACGATATGGGCAAAAAATGTGATTTAACTGAGTTTGAACGCGGGATGATCGTCGGCGCGCGCAGTGTCGAAACCAGTATCAGCAAAACAGCTGAACTTGTGAAATGTTCAAGAGCAGCAGATATTAATGTTTACAGAGAGTGGACTACCAAGCAAAAAACCGGCTCTCAATGTCAAGCGTGTGGTCGTCACAGGCTCCTCAATGCTCGAGCTGAAAGGAGATTGGCCAGAGTTGCCCAGGGCGACAGAAGAGCAACAGTGCGTCAAATAGCGGCAAATCTTAATCAAGGACAAACTGTGACCGCCTCTGAACGAACTGTTCGTCGCTCATTACACCGTTTAGGCTATGGAAGTCGACGACCAGTTCGAAAGCCTCTACTGTCAGCCTTGAACAAGAGCAGACGTCTCCAGTTCCCCAAGGAGCACAAGGATTGGACAGTAGGTGACTGGAAAAGGGTCATGTGGTCCGATGAGTCACGATTTCAAATGCATCATGCAGATGGCAGGGTTAGAATATGGAGAAAACAACACGAAAGCATGGACCCCACCTGCATCGCCACAACACTTCAAGCTGGTGGCGGCAATATTATGGTTTGGGGGATGTTTTCTTGGCATTCTTTGGGTCCTTTGATTCCTCTGCACGGACGTGTGCGTGCCCAAGATTATTTAAGTATTGTCACAGATCAAGTACATCCCGTTATGTTAATGGTGTACTCTGACGGGGATGGATACTTCCAGCAGGACAATGCTCCTTGTCATTAAGGCTGGCATCGTCCTCAGATAGTTCGAAGAACATGCCGGAGAGTTTACCTTGCTTCGTTGGCCTGCACAATCGCCAGATCTCAATCCCATTGAGAACTTGTGGGATGAGATCGAACGGGCCATCAGGTAGCGGGATCCAGCATCATCAAACCTGCAGGAATTGGAAGGTGCAGTTCTTCAGAGTTGGTCTCAAATTCCTCCTACAACCTACTAACATGTCATAGAATACATGCCGCAAAGAATGCAAGCAGTAATAAGAGCGAAAGGTGGCCCAACACTGTATTAAGGGGGTGGTCATAATAATTTGGCCACTCAGTGTACATGTAATAGTTAACACAGGAAGTAAAATACCTAATTACCTGATAAACTATGGATTCCTGTGCTGTAACAGTTTATCAAAATATTAGTAGACTAATTGAATAAACTTGTGCAGCGCATACTACTGTTGATTACACTGTACAACAAATTTGAACTTTTTTCTGTTCTTTAGATGAAACTCTGTGATTCTGTATAAACAAAAGTGTTTGATTCATATATCAAAACCAAAATGGTCCATCACGTTCCGCTTTTTAGAAGACCCTCTTCCCAGAGATATGTAACAGAGGCTTGATTATAGAAAACACACACTAAAATGATATTTTTGGCCGTTTCCTCTTGTAGTCATCTGTTGGTAACAGACCAGCATTATTCAGCTAGCATACTTCCATTCCATCGTTAAGCTCTGCCTGTGTGATTTCATTATGTGAACATGTCATAGATGTAGACGGTTGAAAGTCAGGATCTTGATGATCTTCCTCTGAATCAACAATATATTTATCTGGAGCCGTAGGTATAGGAAGATCTTCAGAATGAGGAACTGGTCGCATAGCGCTTCTATATGTGCTACAATATAGATACGTAAAAAGCTAAAATGTGGCTTTTTTGGAAAATGGTACGTGGTAAACAAAAAATAATTACAGATTCGTTATTTTCAGTCAAAAATATACAAGAAACACGTATTTTCATCTAAAGGACATTTTTCTTGTTGTACAGTGTTATTTAGTGATTTTTCTAGGGTAAGGATCTGAGCAACGTCGAAAGAGGAACAGAGGACCCAGCATTTCCGAAGCCTGGGTTTTTGTATGGGAAATGGCAACAACGTTTGCTAGAGTGTCTGGAGAATGGTAGGAAACATACAACAAAGACCCAGAAGAAGACCTATTTTCGGAAACAGATGCTTGATGACAGGGAGCACGGTGGTAAAATATAACAGGCCTACATGAATTCGTCAAAAACAGTAACAGCCACGAACAAGTCGGGAATGCACAACTGATGAACATTGGGGAGAATGGGTATTCACAGCCGATGGCCCCAAACGAATAAAATCAGCAAAGTTTACTTCTCGTGAACGCCGTTGTCTTACTGTTGACGACTAAAAGAACATTGCATTGTCCATTCAATCTCGATTTCTATTGAAACATGCGACTGGCTAAAACCATGGTTTGGCTTCACCAGCACGAAACAATGGACCCCAACTTTACAGGTCAAGGATGGAACATCATGCTGAGTTTTCTGTTTAACCAAGTCTTAAATAAGACCAGATTCGTGCCTTTAAGAGTGGGTATATTTTCGTGGTTCACTAATGTTCATAGAGCTACAGCGTATCTGAACTTTGCTGCCGAACACGTTTGACCGTTCATGCTGATCCTCTTTCCTCCAAGAAAGAACATTTTCAACAGGATAATGGTCCGTACCATAAGGAGTAATTGGTATCCGATTTCAATCAAGTTTGATTCTCTTCCTGAGGTCGACAGGATCCTCAGACGATAGCAATCACGATAACTATCGCAGTTACGTGCTGCCATCATCGAGAAACTGGGTAAAATCCTGAAGATAACTGGTTTTCGGAGAATTAGGGAATATCTACCTAATAGAATTCGAGCAGTAACAACGGCTACGGAAGGTCCAACATGATATTAGATTGTGCATAATATCTAATACAAATAATCAAGATAACGAAATGCTTTTTTTTAAAGTGTCAAGAAATTATGAACCTTAACGTGCTAAGGTCTTCGTGCTTCGAATGGTTGTATGCATGAAAATCCCAAATCAATTGAGGATATCAGTGAATATCTATATAATTCCATTGCTTGAGGCTTAATTATCGTGCGCTGCTATTAATAATCTCGTCATCTATCGATAAAATTTAATGAATATGGTGCAGAATAATATATTCCAGTCAAATCTGTACGACTATATTACATATTTACTTTATATTCCAGCACTTGAATTTAATATGCTTGAATCTGCAATATTCTATAAAATTTATTCGAACGTCTTTGTTTCTACTTGTCTCAATTATTATTCGAAACTTAATACTTAATACCAAAGAAATTTTTTTCTATGTTCAAATTCTGTACTATTCGCCTGAGTCAGTTTTCCCTGAACAACAATAAAAGCTGATTATTGTGAGGCCGTAAACGATAATAGTTAATTGTTCTCTTGAAGTTAATTTTACTATTATTTGAAGGTAAAATTTCATTACGCTTTCTTGTAATAATAATGACTGTGGTAGCGTTTAAAAATTTAAGATTTCATTCATGAATACGTTATGTAATATGTGCCTCACTGAATAAAGTTTTTAATTATGCTAACAGAACTAACGAGAGACAGACAAGTAGATTTTTTTAATATTTTTTTAAATTAAATAATTAATTTTTTTCTATAAATATTCTTCATTTAGCAGATTACCTTCTTTTTTGCGTGTGCGAATTAAGAGAGTTAAATAATTTGCTTATTCTAGGAAAAAAAACTTAATTATATTCATTACTTGGATGTGATCGAAGTAATATGAAACAAATAATGACACACCCTCTGGACATCCCTAAATTACATAGCCAATGGCTATAATTTTGTCTCTCCTCTAGGATAAAAAAATGCAGCTGATATTAATTCCGTTATTAATGTATGCCTCTTCTTCCGGAGGGCAAAAGTGTCTGATTTTTCTTAAATTTAATTCCGGACATTCTATTAAGATTTTAATATATCTGCGGCGCATAATTATTAAAATTTGAAATTGGTAAAAAAAATTTCCATCTTTATTTTCGTAATTGAAAACTTACTTGGTGGAATAAATGGAAGAGCGGTTGGAAAGAAAATTAGTTTTCCTTCTTAAAATTAACAGTATAAATTTTAAATATCCGGCGAGGCTTCTTCTTTCTTCTTATTTTTATTCCGGAGAGCTGTATGTGTGCGTTTCTCCAAGTGGAGCTTTCTTGCTCTCTTGAGTGAGTCGTCGTCATCGTGGTTGCCGTTAATTTCCCTTTCCTGTGCGTTGTTGTTTTATTCATGCAGAAGTGGCATTTTATGAGGCGAGAGCAGAAGGCACGGTGCAGGAAATGAATAATAGACCTATGATTGGTTCATATCTCCTGGACTCCTTCACTTTGGTCCCCTTTCCCTCCTCCTCCGTTGTCCTGACTTCTTCAAGGGTGACGAGGAAACGTTCTTTTTTAAACCCAGGGAGAGTTGTCACCATCAGGAGAGTTGATTTTCCCCTCCTTGTCCACCCACCCAACTCCTTCCACTTCGACAGGAAAGAAATTTTACAAATCGATCTATTGATCTCCTGATTGTACAAATAAAATAACAAAAAATTCCAAGGAGTTCTCTCTGCATTTGAGTGTATTATTAGAGTTTCTCCTTGGTTTTTAATAGCAATATGCCGCGTTTATATTTGATTCCACTTCCCTTCGTTAACTCTTAAGGCAAATTGGTGGCATGTTGTTCAATATATTGACATTTACATGTTTACTTTTAAATTAATTTTTGAATGCTAGACTTTCGTTAAACCTGAGATGTCTCTTTTTCGTTAAAGATGATATTTGGTAAAGTTTCTTCACATTTAAGTGTAATACTATCATCAATCCTTTATTACAAAAAATGAGAAACAAAATGCAATAAAAATATAAAATGGGAAAAAATAGAGCAGAACTCAAATAATAATTAAAAAAACATTAAAAAAATGAAAATATGATTTAATTGCGATATTAAAAGACTTCATAGTTTTTAATTTGTAGGAATAATGTTTTAAGGAGAACATAATTTAAATTTTGGGAAGCATATTTCGTTTTTACAAAAGGAATATGCAAATTGGAGGCAGCAATAATGTTATAGGTATGAATTTAAAGAAACGGAAATATAAACCAATTTGACAAGAAAATAAAAATAAATTTGCATAATAGTAAAAATCCCCCAAAAGGAGAAAAATTCAGATACGGAACAATCAGTACTTAAATGAAACTTTGTCGCAGAAAAATATTTTAGAGCCTAAGTTAGCATATGGTAATTTTTAATTGATATGGATCCCAAAAAAATAATGCCGTGTGAGAGGTATGGGGAAAACAAAGACATTATAGGAAAGTTTCTTTATTAAAAAAAATTACCTCTTATAAAAAAAGTATACAATGCCAATAAAGTTTGAAATAGTATTAACGTTATTAATAATATGAGCATTCCCGTTTAGATCGGAAGATATGATTAAAGTAAATACAGTTCTGAACAATTTCAATGCGAATGGAATTAAAGAGAAGAATTTGGTCGTATAAATTATTTTTCTTAATTTCATGTGTGTAAATGTTGGATTTACACTTGCGTACATTTAATTCTAAAGAATTATCATGTAGCCAAATAGAAATATTTTGCAAATAATTTATTAATAATAATTTTATATCATCATTTGCAAACAAAATTGCCTGTTATAAAAACCGTTAAATAATATTTATTGTAATAATCTGAATGAAATGAAGTAATCACTTTGGTAGTTTGGACTAACACTATGATGGTGTTATGACCAAACTGTTTAGTTAAAAATTTCGTAAACGTTATACCTTTTCAATTATGCAGTATTCTAGATTTTATATTGATTAATATTATATCTTTCTCTAATAAAAATTGTGCAACTGTTACATCAGTACGGGTAAACTTGAATGAAAGGAAAAACACAGATTACTTATTACACAGATACGACAAATAATGACGTCCTATGGAGAAAAATGGAAAGTGGTCACGTGATTGTGCCGCAGGCTGCAGTCAGGGGAGCTACAATCGATGACTATACTATACTAGCGTATTTAATAAAAGCCATGAGTCTTCCACTTTCCATCACATTAAAAAAACTAGAACATATCCTTTTTGGAAATTTACATACAGAATGCTTTATTAACTATCAACATACATCTAAGAGCTAATGTTTCCAAATAGCGCAACCGGCGGCAGCCAGGGACATTGCTACAATCGATGACTTCAAAACAATGAGCCATCCAGTTTCCACTACTTTAACATTGATTGTCGCATCTGTGTAAAAGTAATCTGTGATAAAAGTGTTTGAATGCCTTCAATATTTTTCGTTTTAACGCGCAAAAATTAACTATTATCTCTAATAATCAAAAATCCGAATTTGACCAACTTTAAAAATAATATTCAGAGTGATGCTTTTAATTTATTGTTCTCCATTATAAATATATCTTAATTCTAATGTTAATAATATCACATTCCACTTTATCTGCTGAACGTATTACTCGTGAACTCTTTAGTATCTGTAACTAGGAAATCGGATATTTTAACGTATTCCCAAGATCACTGGTATCTTCAATCAATAAAGTATCTTGATTAGTAATATCTTTTCTATCCTGTTTATATGATTTACATTTTTCACTTGTTCAGCAGAATTTAAAACACCCGTTGTTATTCACGAACCGTAAGTTTTAATATTTTTAGTAAATATTTCATATGAACCTTTATTATACAAAATGCCATGCAGTTTTTCTCTGAGAAATTTTGACTACTTCTTTATCAACGATGTTAAAAACATTGTTACTGAACTCATGAAGTCGATCATTCTTTTGCCAGGTTTTAAGGATGTTTTTAAATTTTGATCTGAGATACGGATAGAGCATCAAAAACTAAGTAAAAATTACAATAGGCACACATGTTCCCGAAGAGATAGGACGTGTGTGCTTATTATAACATATTCTTGGATGCTCTGTCCAAATCTGAAGTCAAAATCGAAAAATTCGAAAACAATAGTGATGGAACTATGCTTTTATTAACATCATTTCTGGCAATTCAGTACCACGGATTCTCAACCGGATTTTCTTTGTTAACATATCCATTTAACTTTTAAGAACATTTGTGTCTTAACAGATTTTGGGGAATTTTTAGATGTTTTTCTATCAAATTTCAGCTAAAACCTGGGATTAAATTCCTTATTTTATGTCTTTAGTCTTAAGTTTATGTCCTTCAAGATGCTTCTTCTAGGTTAGAGTTTAATAAAATTATGGAGACAAACTTATAATCGTGCTATTTTCCTTCTAAATTTTAATTTCTATGCGCTCTTCATCTAGATGGCATAGTTTGTTGGCGAAGGTCGACAGAATACTATTTTTTTCCTCTTCTCCTTTTCCTTCGTCTTTCTTAATTCTTGAGCCCACTGCTGTCGTTTTTATTTAGCGATAAACATTGAGCCTCTAATACAATCGTTCTCAAGTGGCTTCTTAATGTAATTATGAAGTAAGAAGGCTCTAGACCCAGTGAGCTTTTCTCTCCAAATGCTTACGCAAACGCCCAGTGATGTCATTTCACTCTTATTAGTTGAATATTAGTAGATGAAGGAGGTGGAGACGGGGGGAGCGTCAGCTTCCGAGTTGGCAATTAGATTCGATGAGATCCATCTGGTTAAGCGCCGAATTTCTCATCAAATTAAAAAAGCGAAATTTTAATTCTGGGAACAAGTCGAGTTTTAATAGAAGGAATAATTTTCTAAATTGCCTTTTCTCTTTTGACCGCGGAGTTTAAGAGACGGGGAGGAAAGTTTTTCAGAGATTAAAATGAGAGAAAAGTTTTGCCGGGAAATTTAAAAGAGAAGATGGAGAAAACGGATTAAAATTGCATTAAGTTGGACTGCTACGATTAACGTTTAAAAGACATGACTTCCAGGAAAAGTTATACATAATTTATTGAGATGAATCTGAAGTTAATGTATTCAGAAAGATATTTGAAAACTGTGTCGTATAAATGTATGCAATTTCTTGAGAATCCATTTTGATTGTGAAATTTTTATGAGATAAAAATTCATTTTTCTTATTTCCTCTTAATTTGTTTTCAGTCTCGAGGAGGAGTAAGCCGGATGCGTTGTTGTATTAAATTATCCTCAATAATAATAACGTTGGCTTTTTTTTTTAAAGGAAAAAAAAATCCATTTTTCCATCACTCCCCTTTTTCCTTCTCGTTATGAGATAATAAATCCAAACGCTAATTCTAGCTGTGCATTCGGATCATGTGGCGATGAAAGAAGAACGCAGCATCATTTGCGACGAGTTATGGTCTAAAAATTCTTCATTACATTGTAATTTTTGAAATCAACTTAATCGACCATATACGGCAAATGTTTCTTCCAAGGGGTGAGAAAGACGAGATTAAATGTTAACTCAAGGACCCTGTAATGGGTGGTTTGAGTAGAGTGTGTGAATGTGTTGTGAAAATGCCACCGCTTTTAAAAGCTACTTATTAAGAAACTCTTTAAGCAACTTTTAATCGGCGTTTTGATAAAAGAACACAGGATTCCCATAATAAATGGCCTCCTGCTTTCGGTATATGATAAAAATCACGATTTTACTTGAAAGTTGCAGGCAATATGGGTTATTATGTGTGCTGAGTATCTCACGAAATTTGAGGGCGGAAAGAAGTTTTTAAGTGTATTTTTTGTCCTTGACAGTTTAATAAGTCTTATGATATATATTAAAGAAAATTCTTTGTCAGAGAATTATATTATTCTTGGAATTAACAAAATGAAAAATATTTTTAAAAAGATGGGTTCTTACACGGATATAAAGATGACGGCATATGGGACTTAAAAATTAAATTGAAAGTTTAGTCATATTTAATCAGGAGTAATAATAGTAAGTTGACACACGTAATTTGTGCGCATTTGTAGATAAAAATAGTTTAATTTATACTTATTAAGGTCGCTTGAATCTGAAGTTTGAATTGCCAAATTTCAGTTGAATTGTCATATTCAATAACAGAAGAAGCTTAAAAGGAAATTTCTTTTGTTTATGATCATAAATTAAAAGCTATATTTTTCTTCTATTAAGGTATTATGATGAAAAATCAAGCAAAATAGTACTCATTTGGTAAACGAATATGTCGAATTGAGACGTTTAGCTTTCCTTATCACTAGACGTAGGCTTTATATTTTAAAAAATAAAAAAAATATTTTTTAAATATTTTACAGATAAAAAAAATATTTCAAAGGAAAAAAATATATAAATATTTTCTTAAATAATGTACGTTTTACAAAACATTTGGATGTTTATTTTATTTATTTATTTATTTAATTGAACTTCCAAGAGGATACTGATTAACAGTTACATATAATTAATAAATTAATTCTTAAGAATTCCATTTAAATGTTTACAATTTCTCTTACATGACATATTAAGAAAAACATTTTTTTCTCTCACTACTAAAGGTAAATTATTCCATATTTCAAACCTACATATAGGAAAAACCTTAAAAATCCTAAAAGGGACATAAAATTTAAAAATCTGAGTAATTCTAACAGAATAATTAGAAATAAAATATTTTGAAAAGACATGCAAAGGATGTTCACTATCACGTACCATTTTAGTCAAACATTTAAAAGCCTGCAAACTTAGCTAAGCATTAAAATTTAAAATACTATTTTTCTTACAAAACATAGAAATGGATGAATATTTCCCCAAATTAAACAAAATCCTTAATAACATATTATATTTACACTTTAAAATTGCTAAATGAAACTTTGTTGCATGTGTTAAAAAGACTGAACCATAATCCATAGCTGGGAAAACCGCATTATTAAAGATAGCTTTTTTCCATTTAAAACTCACTAACCCTTTCAATTTTTTAAACAAAAAAACAGAATTTTGTAATTCTATTTATCATCCTATCAATAAGTACACGAGAAGATAGGGTGCTATCCAAGTAAACCCCCAACACTTTCATATTCCCTTTCCTAAAGGCCTTCTTAATACTAAAGGAAATTTTACTTTTTTATCAACTCGTCGGGGGACATGGCTGGAAGCTGCTTTCTTTTATAGTGAAAATTTTATTGGTGTACGTGAAATCATTGACAGCTTAGATGAGGAAGAATGTACATCTGTTTAAAAAGTCATTTTTAATCGTATTTCTACCAATAATAAGCCCTAAATTATGACTCCGTATGATGATGTAACAGTGTATGTCGTTTCCGTGCGCATGCCTTCTCTCTAGGTGGTGTTGAGTGAAAGCATCATTGTCCCATGACAAGAGCATTGTTGGAATGTGTCTGCCAAACTCTAAATCCTCTTGAACAAAATATCCAGCATTCAATATTTATTGCAACATGGTAAAAATTTCAGAAAACTGTGGAAATGGAAGCAATATGCTGGTAGATCCATACACTGATCCACATACCATATGCTCCATTGACATCTTTCAGTGTTGAAAGGAGCTTTACATTTCTTCACTGGATTCTTGACAAAGTAAGAGAAAGCTTGACAACTGAACACCTTGAAATGATAATGATATGCAACTCAGCTACACGAATAAGTTTTCTTTCAGTTATATTGTTTTGTTTGTTTATATGTATTTATTATATGGAGGGTTGTTTCTGTTTATGGTGACGAGAGTACACTTACCATGCACAGTTATGCATTGCTGCAGAAGGACACCATGTCGAGCACTTCATTCATTGACAAATGTAGCTTGAGCACTGAAAGATTTCATTTTTACGCTTATTTTACTGAAACCCATTTCTCTACAACCTATTGTGCTCTGTGATGCCCTTTCTTAGCTTGCACTGTAAGAGACTTCTACGGAGAACAGCGAGGCCGATTCTGTTCCACTTCTCTTGACAGTCTTTCCATAATCCAGAACGTGTTCTCGGACGTTTTATATGAATAGGATTTTTAAGGAGAGTGAATCCACAAAAAACTATGGGAGAGGCATGGGGTGACTTGACGGGGATGTCTGAGAATGGGATAACCTTAATCTTAGTTTTGAGCTCAGTATTGACAGTCGATTTATAAATGTGGCTGGGTGTTTTTCCTGGTGGATTTACACGTCCTTCACAGTAGGGCCATATAATCGTGGGATATCTTTATAGGGTCAATAGTTACAATAGGGTGAAGCGTCTCTTGTAGCTGTACCTGGCAACCACCATGAATCCTTTAGGAAAACTCTCCTTGCATTGATGCGCCCAGTTAGATTGATAAAAATTGCCTTTTTCTTTCCATATATTGAAAGATAGACCCAAGCCTCATCCAGGGTGATTGTTCTTCCATTTGTCGCATGCTGTTGGTTCGCCTCTCTGCAATGTGTCTTGGCAACAAAGCTTGAACTCGGGCCTTATGACGACATTTTAATACGAATAATACGGTACCGATGCATCAGAGGTTCTATTTGAGTTTGTAATGACTCGTTTTGGAGGATATTCCATAAGGACAGCATCTTCACTGTTCGAATGTTAGCCTTAATATGGGAAGAACGGGGGTGCGCTTTTCGTTCAGCATCGCTTCACTGTGGATTGTTTGGATCCATTGTCTTCTGCGTTTGATAACTTCTGTTATAGCCTACTATTCTCGGAAATAATGAAACGTTTTCCATTACACTGCTCTATTATTCTGGAATAAGAATACCCAGTGTTGGGATGAGCTAGGATGCAGACCTCCCAGACGATTCAATTTTTGAGGGCATTTTGGCAGAAAACTTGAAAAGGAAGAACGGAATAATAAGTTCGATTGTTATCGAACTCGCGTGTATTTCACAAGCCTCGTGGATTTCAAACACGTGCTACTACGTTTCAACAGTAGTCACCATGAAAATGAATCATCCTCCGTATATTTAATATAAATGTTTAAGAAAATATTCTGGTCATTTAAAAAAATATTTCGCCTGTTTTTAGAAAATAAAAAATAAATACGTATTTTAATGGTTTTAAGAAAATATTTATCCGAGGCTTACTTAGCGCAAATGAAGCTAATATTGTCTTGAAGATATCCGATTACTAATTTAAAGTTAGAAAACCATATTTAACTTTTCATTACTCTGTCTAGCTCGATAAATATTATGCCGAGCTTAAAATTTATGCTTATCACATTGAATTATAGGAAATGAGCTTATTTTACGAACCGGTAATTAATGTTCTCTCAAACTCTGCCGTTATGTGCAATTTCCTTTAATCGATACCATTACTTGTATCATTTCATATAATATGATTCATCTATTTTTCAATTTTCATTAACATATTATACTTATTTTGGTCTTAAATTTAGATACGACATATAACTGGCTTCAATCAATTTTTTATATCAGATCTTAACCACCTTTGAGGTTAAGCAATAAAGCAAAGCAAGGGTAATTTTTTACCCCGTCCACGATTAAATACTACAGAAACTGTATTTATCTTATAAATTTCACCTGATTCTAATTGGATTTGGCCGTGTTTGGCGAGCAAGTAAGAGTATTGGCGCAACATTCTTTGCTGAGCTCTTATAATTGGGTGTTAAGGTCCGGTCCTGGGCCTTGTTTGGCGTCCGCTGCTCTTAATGACTTGGATAATAAGCCCTGAAAGCTCCTTCCTTCTCTCTCGCTTTCTCTCTCAGGTCGTTACTTGAGAATTTCGTTCCTTGCGAAGCCCAAAGATTGTTCTCGACCATAAAGATCAATGCTCCCGATCTTTAGGATGTTCGTATCCCCCCCCCCTCCCCTTCTTCACCCAACCCGCGTGCTCTTCAATCTCCCCCCTCCCAACCTCTCTTTACCCCCGTGATGTAGAACAGTGGTTAACTTCTTATTTTCTTTCTCCTTCTTTTAAGGTTGTAAAAGGACGCCATCAAGTAGCCAACAGTCGGCGGGGTGCCTCACTCGTGTAAACAGTTTTTTTTTAAAGAGTATTTTTAAGGTGTTAATTAAGAAAAATTTAAGTGTTTACTACAACAGATTTAATTAAAATACTGAAAATTGCTTCAACGAGTGTTCTTCCTTCTCCTACCAGTCGCCCACACTTTTTTTCTTCTTTTTTTCTCCACCATCTTCTTTCCATTTTTTATTTCTTTCTCGTTTACCCCCTCGTGAAGTCTCTCCTCCTCTTTTCAACTAATTGATGGAAGTTGTTGTCAAGGGGATTAGCGCCTGTTGTTGAAGTAAACAACCATTAATGCGTGTTTTTTAAAAAAATACATATTCATTTAAGAGTCCAACGTTTCCTAGGAATTCCATACCCCTGATTTTCTTCATTATAAAATTCTAATGTGGAGGGGGAAAAGTAAGCTGATATTTTTAATGAAGACATTGGTTAAGAATTATGATCGATGTTGTTTGGAAGAAAAAATTTTTTTTCCTCCATAGGACATAGACTGAATTTTTGAAAAGAAAAAAAAACAATAAAAACTCGCGTTATTTCGGAGTTCTTTCTATTTGAACAGAAATTTGATTCGCGTTAACAAGAAAAGGAACGCTAGTCACGTGGTTAATTAAGAGAAAGACGCGCTCCACGCGAACTTAATAATTGTGAGGGTGGAGGAGGGGACAGAAGGGAACAATTTCTTTCTCTTCTTTTTATTTTTTTTTTCATTATAGTTACTTTTACGTGCTAAAAGAGCTGGGGTCGCCGAATGAAGGAAGCTTCGTGCTCTGAGCAAGGGAAAAAATGTAATTGAAATGAAGACGACTAATGATTTAAACCTATTTTCCCTCTTTCTCTCTCTCTCTCTCTTTCTCTCCCGGGCAATTTCTAACGCGCGCAGTGTTGGGGAAGAGTGATTGTAAAGTTTAAGACCAAGAAAGGAAGGAAAAAAAGTCGTTTTCGATTCTATGATTTTAAAAATTTATAAAAGCATTTTGGTGTCAGGTTCTCTGCTAAATAAATTTTTATGAACTTGATGTTTACAAGTTTTGCTTAGGGAAAATTGAGGAGAAAGTTTTTGAGGTTACTTCTGTGTTAAAAATTATTTGCCTTAAGCACAACGCTGCGGTTTATGAATTCAAGCATTTAGGAGAAATAATAGAAAGTTCGAGTTTTAATGATGACTTGGTCTACGACAAAATGCTCCATAGACAAAACTAGCCGAATTTTACGAGTGCTGAATACAAATACGACTATAAAAATTGCCAGTTGGATCTGTTTTACAAGAACCACACGTGGTTTCATAGAGAAACAAACACCTGAAGATCGATACAAGAAGAGAGCAAAGAAAAGTCGTACATGACATGCGAGTGGCTTCCAGTTTACAGTGCCATATTATGATTGTGTTTTAAGTTAATATTTACAGTTCTTTGGTACAGGAGACCAATATTATATACAGTACAATATCACTAATGCGGCCTTCGCCTTTCCGACACGCCCTTTCATATAAAGCTTGCAGTACATATTATACTTTAATGTTAATAATTTTAAAATAGTAGAGGAAAAGGTGGTAATACGCCCTCCCTCACTTTTGTATTTTAATAATAAAAAGGTTATAAGCTATCCAAATTGTGGTATTATGTTTGCATGAAGTATCATTTTTTTTAAATAAATAAAATGCTCAAACTTTTTGAATAATCGTGTTTTTGTGGTAGGATCAGATGAGTTCTTGTGTAGGTATTATGCCCCTCCCCTCCTTCCCCCCGGGGGAGGAGGGAAGACATTTTAAAGGTATGGGAAACTCAAGAATAATAAAGAATGAAGTGAACATTCAATAGTCAAAACATTGAAGTTAGTAAATAACAATATTTACTATTTTTTAATAATGAAACTTAGACGAATTTGAACTAAAATAAACACATTATATCTGAAATAAAATGATGAAATCAAAATGCTGATTATAAACACAAGGCCGAAATAAAGAAAAGCACTGGGTTTGACAAACAAAAATAATAGGGTCTAAGGAAAAAAAAAAACTAACGTGAGCTTGCCTTCAATTGTCTAAAACGGAACGTTATTAGTTATATACATGTACTAGCTGATATGCCCGGCTTTGCTCGGGCTGTTTGTTTGATGAAATTTTGCAATATCTGAATTTGAATATAAATGAAAGCCTGAATAAAGTATATATTCACTTTGGAAAAACGAAAAGAATTCTTTAAAGTGCTCGCACTGGAATTTTGTGTCCGATTGGGCTCGCCCAGGAAAATTCAACGTTGCATCCTTAACATTTTAGAATATCAAAGAAAGGCTATGAGTATTGAATTAGTTTTGTCTATATTAAAAATACTTCTTAGATGGATTGAGAGAGTTGAGGAACTCTGTTTACAGCGTCATCAGTATCCCTCAACAACATGTAACAGTTTCAATAAACTTGTATTCAGTCAGAGAGCGTGGAATCATGTCCTGAATGGGATTGTTTATATTGACAGTATCAGTTTTAGCAGCAAAAATTGCCCTCTCACACAGTCAGTTGAGATCTTTATAATTTTCTAATATGTTTAGACAAAGGAAGTTACTACATTACGAAAACCATATGAAAAATAAATTTTATTTAGTTATTAGCTTATTAAGGAAAACACCTTCACTTTTTCAGCAAAAGCTTGAACAGCTGCACGTCCTAGAAGTTGTATTCTCTTATTTGTTTTAGAATAATTTCTTATATCTCTCTCCAAAGATTTTAATAAAAAAGAAATAATAAGTTTTATTTATTACTTTTTATAACATTATCCCCCTTAACCCTTTATTGTTACCCCATAAAAAAATTCATGAAAAAAAAATTTTGACTGTTGCTTATTATTACCCTGTCAGTGAAAAGTCACCTGATCTTCTTAGTCGAAGCAACAATGTAACCTTCAAACGAAAAAATACTGATTGCTAAAATCGAAGATGGAAACAATGAAGATTACATTGTCAGTTGGCTTTTCAGTGCCGGACCTGTCCAACACCTCCTAGGTTGTGTTGGCCTCTCTCTTACGTCGGCTGCAGCTTGTATTAATTTCATCAACGACTGTTGACGCAACATATAAACACGACCAGCCATTTGTTGACGCAAACATCACGGACTGGTTGTTCACACATGCAAGCAAACGAACATAAACCAAGTCTATTTCATATACAGGGTGTCTCAAAATTCCTGGTACAAACTTTGCGGAGGTGAAAGAGGGTGCAACCATAAGCATCTTTTTTCTATAATGTTTTTAGAGAAACTCAACCCCTGCAAAGATATGAGGGGCTAAAAGTAGAATGCACCGCCTGCAATGTGGCTGACCTGCGTACAGAACAGCTCTAAACATCTAATGACTAATTGGATGTGACACAAAAAACGAAATACGAACATTGACAGTACAGTGTTTAAATAGAAGTACGTATTTTATTCAAAGCAAATGCTCAAAATTTCCGCCACCAACCTGTACACACAGTTGACATCTGCGTACTAATGATTGGCGCGTGTGTTGAAAAATTTGTGTATGGGCTTGGATTCCACCAGCTGAAACAGCAATGCGCGCAGTAAGGTCATCAGTGTCTTGGACTTCTGTTGCATACACCAATGTTTTCATGTGGCCCCACAACCAGAAATCGAGAGGAGACAGGTCGGGCGAATGTGGTGGCCACCGTACTGGGCCTCCCCGACCAATCCACCGACCATCAAACAATTCGAACCTTATTTATCAGTGTCAGTAACTGTGGTTCAGTACCATTTCGGTAGTGAGGTAATGGGGTGACAAAGTTTAAGCAGTTCAAATTACAGTCATTGGACGTTTAGAGCTGTTCTGTACGCAGGTCAGCCACATTGCAGGCGGTGCATCCTACTTTTAGCCCCTCATATCTTTGCAGGGGTTGAGTTTCCCTAAAAACATTATAGAGAAAAGATGCTTATAGTTGCACCCTCTATCACCTCGCAAAGTTTGTACCAGGAATTTTGAGACACCCTGTATATAAATATAACAATTATTAATTTCTTCGTTTTTAAGAGACCTACAGGTATTGGACATTGAAACTGAAACACCTTCGCAAATAACACTGGATACCCCCAGGGCTGAATAGAACCTTCTGCTAGGTAATTAATCGTATGCATATCAATGAATCACGTGTCAGAGGTCTTGGTAGTCACTCCAGTAGAAAAGTTCGATAGTAAGCCTCAAATTGTCTGTGCAGAGCGCTATAATGGGAGACATATCCGACTTCAAAAGAGGGCAGATTGTTGGGGCGCGTCTAGCAGGTGCATCTGTGTCCAAAACTGCCACACTTTGTGATGTCTCACGTGCTACAGTATCCAGGGTGATGTGTGCATATGAACAGGAAGGACGAACCACGTCCAGGAGGAGCAACTGCAGGGGAAAACGGAAGTTGTCGGAAAGAGACGTCAGGATATTGACCAGGATTGTTACACGAAAGCGGAAAACCACCGCAGCAGAAATCACCGCAGAAATGAATACACACCTCCAGGAACCTGTGTGCACGAAGACAATCCGTCGTTACCTGCATAAATCCAACATCCATGGCAGGGTTGCTATACCGAAGCCTTTCATCAGTAGTACAAATGCCTCCAAGCGGGTTCAGTGGTGCCGGACGCATAAAACCTGGACGTTGGATGACCTCAAACGCGTCATATTCTCGGACGAGTCCAGCTACACTGTCTTCCAAACAACAGGGAGGGTATTCGTCTGGAGGAGCCCCTCTGATGCCTACAACCCAGACTGCTTGGCACCCACAGTCAAACACGGAGGTGGATCAGTAATGGTTTGGGGTGCAAACTGTGCAGGACCTCTACCGATCCTTCCCAAGACGTGTTACTGCTGTGCTGGCTGCCCACGGTGCCCCAACACCTTACTAAATAAAGATTTTGGATTTCTACCAGGTGTTTCAGTTTCAATGTCCAATACCTGTATCTCCAGTTTCAGATTTTTTCCAGCTGTGTGTTAAATTTCAACTTTATAACTTACTTCCAAGTTGCATTTTAAAACCGGACACACATACTTACATTGTGCTTTATATATAGAGAAGATTACAATCAGTCTCTTTTGCACATTTCTATAATAATTAAAACAAAAAACGTTTGACAATAAAAACTTTCATCACTGAGAGTCGTGCGTTGGTAGCACTGCTTTAATGACAGATAAATCATCAGGAAGCGATATCTATATCCTAAATTTTGCAACTATACTTAGTTCAGTAGACGTCTCGTGAGAATCGCTCCTCCTGCAATATATCACGTAGTCAGGACTATGGCCAAATTCATCAGTCAATCAGCAGCTGCCTTAGCCTCGTTGACGGGCATTTTATTTAACGTTCGTATTTCTTGTGTAAAGTACGCTTTGTTCAACACGTGCTCAACCAAAATGTCAAACAAGAAAGTATAACTATTCTTCTGAGGAAAATTAATTTCGAATTAATTGCAAAAAAATAAAGGCCAACAATTTAACAGTAACCTCTGTATGAGGCTAAATTTTACTCCAGCTGGTTTCCATGGTAACGCAATGATTGA
>JAHWFO010039269.1:2376507-2399785 GCA_023313115.1 Rhysida immarginata
TATCCATTCCTTAAATTTTGCGACTACTTATTTCTTTTTTGGATATTCTACCTATTTCCTACATGGCATTATTATTCGTTTTTTTAGATTGGGGGTGGAGAAATTTATCAGCAGGGGACCACATTACCAGCTTCTCCTCTACCTACATCTTTCTTAATGAAACTGCAAAATCGAACCTCATTTCAAGATTTTATGTTAAAGAGTTAGATGGATGATTGTTTTCGAGTCGATAGTTTATGGAAAGACAAAGTTAATACAGTCGCCCAAAAATAATTTAATCAATAACACATAATCACGCCAAAATATTTTTAGAGAGTAAATTCAATGAGCAAATTTAAAAATTACCTTTCGGAATTCAATATGTAAATAGATTCAATTGGGAAAGCTATAACAATAAGATATTCTGTTTTTCTTGCTTAATTTTTTTTATATTTAATTGCCTCATGCTTTTCATGTCATAAATAATGATTACTTTCACGGTGAGTATTTTCAAAGGGTTGAAAATAAAAAGAAATAAAAAAATGTTGAAAAATCGAGAATTATTCCATCTCCCCAAATGAATTTGCCGAGTATCCTTTTTCATAACGCATAATTCATTTAGTAGCATTCACGGTTTGAAGAGTGACTATACAATATGTCCATAAAGATGCTTGAAAAAAATTTATTTCACTTTGAATAATAGATGGTCTAAACGTATCTCATTAAAGTTGAATGACGACGAGTTTAATTACTACGTATGAATTACTCATTTTAAAATGGCGTTAGAATGAAACGAAAAATTATAGGCTCTTTCAGCACCTGCTACTGTATTTAGTAGATGTATTCGTTTATTTATTTTGTTGACAGGGTACTGGTAAACACGCCGTTTGAGATATTTAGATCCTTAAAACTTAACCAGCGTAAAATCTTAAAATGTCCTGAGTAACGCTTCTCTTAATAAGGATGAAGAGGAAATGAATAGTTGAGAAATTCTGGTGAAAAACAGACATAAAGGAAGAGTTTAGGGAATAATTATTATATAATTACGCCACATTTTTCCTAAGCTCTTGCAAAACCTAAGTCGTCGTCGTCGTCTTTCTTAACTGGTTGTTGAAGTGTTTCGCAGGAGCGCCGCTCGTTTGCATCCTGTGAAGAACCTTGACACAGCCGTTCTACGCTCTTGGAATATTAATCTCTCTAGGAAAATACGGAAGCCACAATAAATAAATAAAAGGTCCTAGGAAGAAAAAGGAAGGAGAAGAGCTTATATTTTCACGATTACTGTTGGCGTAGGCAAAACTGCACGGCATCACAATAAAAGCCACTCGTTTACGACGGAGTTGAATCTCCGGCCTCGGTGCGTGACATTGTAACTGGGTTCAACGGTAATTATGGACCCACGTCGAACGGCGCAGACTGGCTTAAAACCACCATGGAATAGGGTTTTGTTATTTTTAATTTCATCCCATGACATCACGGGACTCCCATTAACAGAACATTAAGCTCTGGGATGCGAAGAGAAGGAGAAAAGAAAAAAAAAAGATTAGAAAAAGAGTAAGAGAGCGAGAGAGGGAGGAAGTCTTTGGAATTATGAAGTTGAGTTTTAAGCATTGGAGTCTAAAAAGGTCTCGGTTGTAATGGAAGTCTGTCGGAAGCGCTTTATAAAGATCTATGATGTTGGCGGCCAACAAGCCTCTTCATCAGCCATATTTCACTGCCTCAACTCAAGTTTTTTACCCCTCTCTTTTCCTTTCTTGCTATACAAATGAAAATTTTTTTTCTTGGTTACTACTGTTTAAAACGGGGAAAAAGAATAAAAAAGAAAGATAAAGCTTCTTCGTTTCTTGCTGTAAAAAGATGAATGAGAAACGAGTATTTTATTTTAAATTTAAAGCAAAAAAAGAGAAGAGAGAAACGCTTGCAGCGAGGCTAGGATGCTTGGCCTGCTTCCTTAAAAAATTCTGATTTTTTTATTGCAACATATTTTTTTGTTGTTATATTGTTATTTCCAGGAGCAATTCCAGCTATAAATCATGCGAAAAAACTTTGTTTGCTTATAATTTTATTCTTCTTACTTTGTGACAGCAAAAATAAACTGTTTTCTTTTTTGTGTGTTTACGTATTATTAAAATGTGAGCACGTGACTTTTTATGATGTTTTAATTTATAAGTAATTTTTAAAACATGAGTAAATAAGCATGTTTGCATTCTGTGTAATTTGCTAACTGTTAGTTCTCTTCTGTTTTTGTTATTTTTATTCTTCGTGAAATTTGAATGAATGCAGGAGTCGCTCGTTAATCTGTGAAGCCCTTGGAATTAGGAAACGCTTCAAATTGAGCTTTTCGTAAATCTCTGCTGACTTTTAATAAGAAATTTCCCTAGCTTAACCAGATTAAACTGCGGGAATCGAAATTATTTACGACGAATATATTCTTCTGCAGCTGGCTGAAGTTAGAACGAAAGAATCTTGTTCCAACCCGTCAAAGACGCAAATAACGAGTTCCAAGATTTAATAGAATTACCCTGAGAACTTATTTAGACAGAAATTTCCGATTCGCTTTTATCTCCATAGCAACATCATCATCAACATCATCATCAACAACAACAACAACAAAGACTGCAATCTTTAATTTTGTTGAAGACAGAGTCGCAGTTGATCTTCTTCTCCTCGATCCTGTCGTCGTTCCTTGTGTTGTTGACGAAATAACGAGTGATGTAAGGATTACCAAATCGACGCATGAATTCAATAAAGCCCACTTAATGAACACCGAGAGGAAATGAAGCCAAATCTAATTTAAATAAGATGAAAAAGCAATTTCCCATTCGAAATTTATGTGATCCTCGGAAAAGGCGAGGGGTTCGTTTCATTCTTGTTCGAAGTTAACTTTGAGGTTTTCATCTCCTCCCTTCTGTGGGAGACATATTGAAAGTGGAAAGGACGACCGGGCTACTCTTGCCATTAAACTGTATGAAGGAAAGCGAAGATGAAGAAAACAGCTTATCAGAGCACAGTTGATGTGCGGCTTCCATCTAGGGTTTCCTTCGCAAGTGCTGATTGCATCTAAAAATAAACCGCACCCTGTTGATCTTCTTTTGAGCCCTTGGTTGCGGTCTCCTCCTCCTCGCTCCATCTACACACACACATACACACATGCAGACACACAAACACACAACTACACACATAGTGTGTTTATTCCTCGTTTAGTAATTTATACGCAAATGCTTTTATCTAATCAACAGTGTTGTGAACGACAATTTAATTAGGCACACAGGAAGGAAATTAATAGAGGGAATCTATATTGTTTTCGTGGCGGCCTTTTATTTGTATAGAACTCCATGGTCTCTTTATTTGTTTGAGCTGGTGGGCTCTACTGTCATTATAAATAAGCACGTGCTTACTATGTACCATGAGATGTGGTTGAATGTGCGAAAATTATTGATTTTGACGGAAAAGCGTGTTCCCGGATCTTTTTAAGCCAGCTTAAAATATAAACTCAGTAAAACCTCAGGGAATTGTAAGCTTACGAAGAACTTTTGAGAGAGGGAGTGGGAGTGAAATAAAATACTAAAAAAAAGCTCCTATGAGAATTCATACTCAGGAAGGAGGTAAATAAAATAAAATTAAATTAAAGAACTCTGTGTAAATGATACTAAAACTTTCTTTTTTTTATCATAGTTTTTGTCTTTTCTGTAGAACTTCTGTTTAGAGTATCACATTTTACATAAAAATTAACAATGAGCTGGAGGCATAATATTTAGCCTAAATCTAATACGTGTAAATTTTAAAGAAAAGCTTATATGTTTGACTGAAAGAAATATTTAGTAAAGTTAATTATCGAAGATTATTTTGAACCAAGTGGAAGTAAATAAAATAAATACTTAAGGCTAATAAAATTTTGGAAGTTTTGTTTAATAATGAATGAATTTATTACTGAAGACTTTGATGATGTCCAAAATTAAAATAAAAGAGTCTAAATAATGATGGACATTATGAAAATCTTCAACCATTATCATCTTCAAAATTACCATTACTCCAGCACTCTGGTCCTCAACTTTAAAAAAGCAAAAAATTCCAAAATGCACATCAAGTTTTCTTCCAGTTCTTCATATTCAGTTTCATCAATTCTTCAAGACTTCGACTCTTCTTTCTTCAAGAACATTTTCTTCAGCTTTCGCAAGCGTAATTCTTCGAGTTCTTCATACTTCAACCATGTACTTTTCTTCTACCTGCCTTCAGTTCTTTCTTCAAGCATTCTCATCAATATATTCATTGGTGAACTTTATTTTATTATTTATTACTAGAAGAGGTACCCGGCGTTGCCCGGGATAATTACGATGTCTTGAAGCAAAAATTGGCCATTCATTACTTTGTGTAGTCTAGCGGTTGCCGATTCTTCTATTTACTTGCTTCCTATTTGCTCAATACAGCACGGAGCTAAAGGTTTGCTTTCTCTGTCGTCTTTCCACTCTTTCTCAATAGTCTGCTAACTCTTCATTATCTCCAGCTACTGATCAATTTTAAAGATTTTCAAGAAATTGTTACGTACTAAGAACTCTCTTTTCTAAGAAAAACCTGAATAACAGGAATTCTATGCATTGTTACAAATTGAAACTTATCCATATTGCATCATCATTTTATGTTCATTGTTATAATTCTTGGAAAGGATTGCTTTATCATTGCATCATCATTTTGAGCTCATTGTTATTGGTGAATTGCGTGTTGAAACCATTGTTGATACCTATTGTTGCACAAACTTTTATTTGCATTGTTGGTCATGAGATATATATTGTTGGTCCGTGCAGAGTGTTTGTGAATTGCGTGTTGATACCATTGTTGCAAAAACTTTGTCTTGCATTGTTGGTCATGCGATATTTCTCATTAATATGCCCTGCCATAACCATGAATATCGATTTTTTATCAATAATAATTATTTTTTCGAAATCTGAAGTAGACAGTGACCTTCCTCATGCTTTGAAGGTCATGTATGCGAAATTTCATCAAGATCGGAATAAAACTATAGATTTGTATAAAAAACGTACAGACAGACCCACCCACCCACAAACATCCTTCTTTATATAGATAGAAGAGAAGATTTTAACTTTTCAATTAAAAACAAAATAGTATAAACAAAACAAGGATTTGCGTTTTAATTAATTAAGTTTCTTTAAGCACTTGGAAGAACAATGATTTTAAACTTCAGAATACATTATGCTTGCAAACTTATTTTAAGCTAGGCAAAATACAAGTTTGAAGTTCCCGCCTTTGTCTGCGGAATTGCAAAGCATATAGCGCAGCTATAACAGTCCGTTAAAATGGCATTTCGGAAAGATTCGGGTTAAAACAAGATCTAATTGAATCATTAGTTGCGGAGAAAGAAACTGCGGTGAACATTTTTTTCGTGCTGTGTATAAAAATTATGCAATCGATAGGAATATTGTTCGTCGTTGAGCTTAGAGAATTAAAGCTTCAGGAAGCGGAAACACGGACTTGCATGATCGGCTACAGTCTGGATCCTGTCACAGCCACAAGTCCATATTTGTCAAACCGCGCCAATGCGATTATTCTGGGGATCGACAGAATAAGAAGAATCCAGCGAAAATGGTGTTTCAATACGAAAATGCACGCTTTCACACAATTCTGCAAACTCGGGAAGCAATCTGCAAATACTGTTGGGCTGTGCTTCCCCCCTCCCCAATTACTTCTACATGGAAGGTGTGATTTATACACTGAATATAATGGCTACGTGAACAGTACAATTCTGGTATCTGGTACAAAGCGTGCTTGTAGTTGTTTCGCGCTGGCGTAAGGCCGTGAAACTTTTTTGGTATTATGTGGGAAAATAGTATGTGTAAAAGAAATATTTATATACATTTTGAATAAATATTTTCTAAGAAAAAAATATACGCCATTACTTTCTGAGCAACGTGCAGAAAATATTTTTAGAATTCTAAACCATTTTTAAAATTTCTTTTACTTACTAAATAACAATAAGATCGTGCTTTACGGCTGCCGTAAGTCATTTAAATCCATGTATTATTCAGTGCATTCAGTGAAATAGTGAAATGCGACTTCTTTAGAACTTCTCTTTGTATTAAACTGTATAATTAAGGCAATTCCTGATAACAGACATGTTTCCCTAAATTTCACCGTATGTTAAATTTATTTCGTAAAAAATTTAAGTGCAGATCGATGTTCTTTACGAAAACATTGCTTGTTTTGTGCAATGAGAAGGATGGACATTAGCGATCGAAGTAAGAAGGGAAAGTTTTGCATTCAGTTCATCGTCGTTGAGGGGGGATGGAGGAGACGAACCGATCGAGTGACACTCTGATAAGAAATAGTTTCTTCTTATGTTTCGAAGATGGGTGGATGCCGGTGGGTGGGAAGTTCTGGTTTCGACTCGAATATTATGCCATCGATCTGCAAGAACAAGCAGCCTCTTCACCGGTTGCACTTTCCACGCCCAAAAGCAGCGTAAAGAGCGCGGCGGGTATGAAATCCAATACGACTATCGGTGATCCAGACAGTTGCAATTGAGCCAGTTATATTACGGCTCACTCTGCCTGTGATCATGGCAACGGGGATTGGATCTTCTTTCGAAGCCGTTGTTTTGCATGCTCCTCATTCATCCTCTCCTCCTCCTTCGCCGCCGCCGCCGCCTTTGTTCTTTCTGCTGGAGAGAACAAGAGTCACCCAGGGTCTCGATGGAATTGCATTCGCGCCGACAGTATTCGGAGATTTCTCTCCCTAGACCTAAAATGAGGAGTGAGAGAAAAATATTGAACCTTAAACCGATGACGTGGTTGGTATGAAGCAAGAGATTTTTTTTCTTTGAAAAGAAGCATCTGACGCTTTTACTCCACCCTGTCTTTAATAAAATTGGTGCGTAATTTTTGATGATGTTTTTTACGGAAACTTAATGAGCTCACAAAGTAGGGCGTAAAAATTAAAGCCTGTAGGCTTAATTTACAACGGTTGAAATTAATACTGACATGCAATTTACTGTGTGTAAAACGTTTAGGTAAAATCGCTTATTGAAAAGAGGTTTTCATACATGAATAAATAATAAATCAACAATTCACTATTCTATATACCTGTGCAGAGCAATGTGGCTTATGAGCTGTTTCTTCATAATCTTATATGCATAATTATTTTCAGTCTTGACTATAGCGGGGATTTAATTAAATCAAAACTTAAAATCTGTTCGTCAAATTGTTCATTGACCGCCATATAGGAGATTTGCTTCAATTTAAATGTAAAATACATTTCAGCACTTATTAGAATAAGCTGATATGTTAGAATGGTTTTCCGACATGAGGACAATTACTGTTTTAACTGTTGCTTCGCTAAGGAACAACGATTCGCCTCCCATTGCAAATATTTTGTAAAGTTGATCTTAGGTACTGATCGCAATAGCGACATGGCGCGAAGTTCTTCATTGGTTAAGATGAAAATTGTAACCAATATAACCAATAAATTCGAGAATTATTAACATCCGATACATATTTTATGCGCTGTTTAGTTACTTTTGCATTCTATTAACTCCAGATTCCCTTATGGTTTTGAGTACGTTGACCTCTTTGTCGTTCGTCTTCTTTGGTCTTTCCATCTCTTTCACTTTAATTTCTTTTTGTCCTTTCTCTGTTTGCATTTTCAGTAGATTGAATTGCTCGTTCCAGTCTTCTGCATTATAATCGTCATGGCACGTTGTTGTTGAAGCTACTGCTTTTGTTTTTGAAGCAATAATTCGAATAAACAAAGTAATTCTCATAAAGTCTTTAAGCCATCTTAATTATGTTCCTTGTTATCTAAATTCAAATTATACGCTATAATGATGTCGTTCTATTATTACGTTTCTCTGTTCTTATCATGACTGAATCTCTTAATAGGCCAGCAGGTGTTAAGCTTTCCTTAGAGCATCTTGCGAGATCATACATTGAGTGCTTCGTTAACCTAACGATTTAGTAGGTTTTCATGGGTTTGATGAAAACTTTTCTGTTGAGACTCCGCGTTAATGCCCTCTTTTCCCAGAGAATTGTACTATTTTATTTAACATTTATTTAAAAACTAACAGTTAAAACCTGAAGATCGGTTGATTTATCCCTCTTGTTTTTATAGTTATAAAAATGTTCACTGTGATCAAACGTTTTCGGACGTCATTCTAAAACAATGTTACGAGTCCTAATTTGCATGCCAATAAATAAAAACATGCCTTACTAGATCAACAAAGCTCATTGAGTTTCAACGTGATATCTTTGTCAAGTAAAAATTTCAGGAGCATCGTCAGTGAAGCAATTGCTACAATGTTCCGAAATGACAATTTTAATTACCGTCAGTACAATCGCCATTCTCCGGGAACTGAGGACGAATGGTGATTGCACATGGCCGTGCTGCTGCTCATGAAATCCTACATCAGCAGAATCAACGCGAAGAACGTTTAAAGTAGCGTATAGCTCAACGAAATTGGACTAAGAAAGAATGGAAATATGGCTTATGGAAGGACGAACCTCGATACACACTTTGGCAATCGTTAGTCGGGTTTAACTCAGATATCCGGAGAACGTTTCATGTCTAACTACGTGTCATGGCGCGTGGGACTCATTTTAATTGTTTGGATTGGGCCAACTCGTTCCAGTAGCAGGAACTAAGAGGTATGCACTTTACCTTGACATTTCGAACAATTCTACAATGCCATGAGTGTGGCAACAGTTTAAAATTTAGGACTATTCCTATACGTTTACATAAGAGGAAACACCAATGTTGCTGCATTTTCATTCATTTTTCTATCTGCCAACATTCACCTTTTGGAGTCTCCTTTCCATATTAAAGAATAGGAACGGCAAACGCCATCTTCCAAAATTTCTGAGTTCCTACTCAGGAACGTAAGTTTTGCATTGGAAAATATTCATCATACATAAAGGAGAATCCAGTATGTTGCATTTCAGTATAGAAAAGCAGGCATCTATCCACTTCAAGCTTTTATTCAAAATGGAATTTTTAATTTAGTAATAACTTGTCTATATGATCTATCAAATCATTTTCTAGTGTGAAAGTTCACCATCAATCGTTAATATCTGATGTCAAAACTTGTGCTATTTTTACACTTTTAGCTTCATCAATTTAAATAACATCACTTAAAACGTTGAAGTAGAACTTAGAATGAATAAGAATGTTCAACTACAAGCATAAAAATTTAAAAACTGGGAAATTTAAAAACTGAGAAACTTCAAGGGAGATTTGAGTGATCCAGGTTTTAAAATACGCACTTTCCAAGTTGATAAGCAAAAATGCGAACAGACACCTCGAGTGATTTCAGTAAGCGTCAGCTTTATTCTTCCATCTTGTATTTCTTCACGGCGATTTACTTTCACTGTTTCTTTAGAATTTTCTCCCCTGTTTTCTTGAAATACCCCGCGTTTGTCTGTCTCAATTGGCGCCGTCTTTCCCGCTTCCTCGAGCCGAAGAGACAAGCGCGATTATCGCTTCCTTCAACATCTTCGCTCGTGTTCTCCTTAATCCGTTTCACCAGGTTAAAGAGGAAACCACTTGCCGGTTGCCTGTATACCAAATTGCATAATGGTCACGATTGATTGGATTGCATTATGATCAATAAACAATTTCAAAGCGAAAACTGTTACGGAATCCTGACAAGCAAATACTACATGGGAGAGAATGGAGCTTCCGCGTTTTATGCTCTCATTAAATCTTTTCGTGGTTCTATTTTGCCAAGTTTTCAGCGACTCTTTTTTTATGCTTAGTGAGAAGGAAATGTATACCGGAGTTTGGTTTATTTTGAATTTGATGGGCGGGAGGAAGCGAAATGACTCCCAAAATAGTTATTTGCTTGAGTGTTCAGTCTCGGGAGAAGGGAACGAACGTCTCAGACTTCACTTCTTTTAAATATAGCTATCGTTCGCGTTTTATTTATATTTTATTCACTCCTTTATTTTCTATAGCTGTTACGGGTTATTGAGCTAGAGGTTGAGTAGCATTGACCTTCTTTGATTGTGTGTGTACACTTCTTAAAAGCAGTGGTAACTCTTCATCCGTGTTATGGAGTTTGCAAACAAAACAGATAGTTGCGATTTCTGCTTTAAATCTGCATAAGTTTTTTATCGTAATTTTTTACAGGAGACCCCTTTTTTGCATAATTAACTCGAAATTATAAAAAAGTGGTTATTAATTTTAATGGCTGGTTACACTGAAAGTAAATTACTTCAGTTTTACGTTCACTTTTCTCCCCACTCCCTATCGTTTTTCATCCACGCAACAACCATATACACGAGGTTGAATGGTTATCATTTACATTTATCAGCATAACGTCCTAATTTTTTTAATATCTTTCTTTTTTAAAAAGAATCAATGCATTACAGAAGCTATACGCCACTAGAGAGAACAACTAAATTACGTCGCTGAAGTAAAGTGAATCACTTCAGGAGGAAATGAAGAAATGTTTAAAATGGTTAAAAACTTCTTTGTCTGCCAAGTTCTTTTAGAAGAGCGTTTCCCCTCTGACCCTTGATATTTTTATATTATTTTTAAATCTTCTAATTCCGTTGAAACAGCTGTGGCCCCTTGTGAATTACACTTCAGCCTCTCACTCTCTCGCTTCCTTTTTTTTTTCTTCCTCCCCCGTTCTCTTTAAATGGCATGGCTGATGAAAAATTTCATTTAATGTATCTCTAGGCAGTTAATTGCATCTAATAATTACCCACAAAGGCACCACCGTCCTCGCGTGAAATGTTGAATGGCGAGTTATTTATTTCCATCCTGTAAAGGAGATAGAATCTTTACAACTGGCGTCGTCGTCGTCTTCGAGTTCTTGATTGGAAGCAACTTCATCGCGCACTTATGTCACTCGCCCACTGATAACTTGGCTACGGAACAGAGGGAAAGGGAAAAAACCAAAGAATGGTATCTATGGTTTTTTTAAAGATAAAAAATCTATTTACCTTGGGAATGTTTTAGATAATTAGCTGTATATAGGTTTGAAATTTGAAGATTAAAAAATGTCCTCAGAGTGACGTAATCTTGGGAGCCTTCTTTCATATTTATTTCTCTGCCTGTTGAAAGTTACACTTTAATGCTGAACATTCTAGTTGGCTGAATTTGTTGACTAAATTTATTACGTTCTAAAAGGTTTTCATCTTCATTCTATTGATAATTAAACATAAATTTACAGTACTTGTCTGCAATGCAAATTTTCTGAATTTGAAAGCTGCTTATTTTTGTGAAAGACGCTCTTATACGTTCTATTGATTTTATCATTAAAAACTCCGTTCATCCTTTAAATAATGGCCCTTGAGGAATTTTCAGTGAGTTCTAGTGCTGGCAATAAAATTGAGAATTAGAAGCTAAAAAGTTAATATCATTCGAAGATCGAGAAAGGTGAGAACATTACGAATGTACAGGGTGTTGCAATGAACTACAGGGCAGTATAACGGGAAGCCTACCCGCTCGATTGCAGGGACCGGCTCGACATCAAATGATAATTGGGTAATTTTATCAAAAACATGACAGTTTTGACGTTCATCCCCCCTCCCCGACTGTGGAAATTGCTGGCTGCTGCAAGCCACTTTCATCTCCCTCCATTCTGCCAATTGACCTAGCCGGCCCCTGCAATCGAGCGGGTAGGCTTCCCGTTATACTGCCCTGTAGTTATCTGCAACACCCTGTACGGTATACAGGGGGGAATTCGGTAAATCACAGTAAGAGAAGTGCTCTCTTTGAAAGAAGCGTAAAAAATTAAATATATGATGGAAAGAAAATTGCTACCGTTAAATTTTATGTAATATCGATAATGAGAGAATTGTTTATATACAGATCTCTATATAATGAAGTCTTAGCTGTCTGTAGCTTTGGGACATTTTCACTCAAAAAGTATTGGATTGATTTTGATGGCGTCCTCATATACAGCGTCTTTTGATGCTATATTTTACTGGAACTAAAGTTTACAGTTGCAGATGAAGTGTTAACCGTCTGCAGAATAAGAGAAATGTTGTAAGCACATGATTATTATACAGTAAACAGTAATATGGAAAATTGCAAGAGATTTGTCCAATACAAAAGACACCAAACTAAAACTCTTTACATTGTCGTTGGCTATTGAAAACGAAGCGATCGTGCTCCAAGTCAGCGCTAAATGCTAAACCTTTAGATGGGAAATCTTCATATTATCTTTTGGTAATTGCTGCTCAACCCTTTCAGCAATCTAAAATTTAGCCCATAGCCTATTCATTAAAAAAACAGCTATATAATATGAATTTAACAGAAGGCGAAGATCTCTACAAATTTAATTCCCAATTCAGTCATGCCTCGCTCTTACGATCTACAAAGTGCAAGGAGAAAACCAAGGAGAATATGTTGATATTTGTCCCTCGGAAAGCAGTTTTTTTTTTTTTTAACTTGGACAACTAACTATATGTGGATCTGAACCGGAAACAAGTGAAAAAATGGATCAGCCATTCAAGATCGGGAGATAACCAAATATGTTGATTCAGATTGAGTGATTTATCTGTACTTGGGTTTGAAGTATGCTTGTATACGTAAAAAAGTATATTTTACCCACATTTTTTTGTAAATTAGAAGAAGATCAATCAGTACAGAGCGATTATAATTAATGAATGTCTGAATTCGTTAAATTTCTTTGTGATTCGTCCACACGAATTAGTTTTAAAAGATGAACTGTCCCATAATACTTTTACCTAATCTTAATCTCTCCGACGGTCTCTGTATTGGAACTGAAATGATATACAAACATTTTAACTGAAATTCGATTAAAGGTTTAAGGTTTGAAGTTCAATAAAAATCTGATCAGTACAAGGAGAAATGGCTAATTGATTTAATTGCATCAGAATTGGTCTAATTCCGTCGAATACGGAAATGCCCGTTTCAGTTGTAAGCGCAAAAAAGTTTCCGATAACGCTGCCTTATTGGATGACAGTGAACAAAAGTAGTAATCGTCATCCCAGATGTATATGTTCACTGCCAATTTTGTGTCTCTCCCGGAAAATTTACTTTTAATGTCGTTCATACAAATAGGAATTTGTCATATCTGATAGAATTGGAATTGTCATTATTTTGGATCGGCCTCGGTGGCTCAGCGGTTGGGTGAACGCCTCTGATGCCCGAGTACGCGGGTTCGATCCCGGTCGAGGACGACGAGGATTTTTCAGGGGGAAATACTGAAATCACACACTTCCTTCGGAAGGGAAGTAAAGCCGTTGTCCCGTGTAGTCGTTTGCCGGCTGCACGTTAAAGAACCCTTGCGAGGCAAAATTGCGGCCCCTTTAACGCCGTCCTGAAATGACCATAGCAGTTGAAAAGGACGTTAATACCAAACAAACCAAACCAACCAATCATTATTTTGGCATCTCATCCCACATAGACTATATAATAATAAGAGTCTGTATATGTATGTAAAAAAGTGCAAGATACCAAAAAATTAAGTTACCCTCTGAAATTACCCCTTTCATATACCATTCCTGTTTTCTGTTTTCATCCAACGGGTTGGCTAGGTACTAGTAGACAATGTACTAAGTGTAAACATTTTATCCAGTTAACTGTTGATTAATTAGAACCAGAACTGATCTTTTATCTAGAATTTTACTTAATTATTGGTGTTTCATAAATAAACTATGGTGTACAAGCGAACATATTTTAATGTCGTAATGAACTTTAACATTTATTAGTTTCACCTATTTCGTGTTGATTTATGTCCAAAAAGAGTCTTTTAAATTTTTTCTACATATCTCTGATAACTCGAGCTCCAGCGATTAAGAATTTAATTGAAGAACAGCATATAAAAGTTTTCCTCACGTCTGAGGATTCTCAAAGAAGTGCTTGGATTTTCCGCTCGTTTTGAAAATTACCATGATGTCCACTCTCCTTTCCCACCACTACATTTGTTCCTGTCATCACGCAAGCAAACCTCGAACTGTATAAACAAGAATTCAATTCCACGAAGTAAACCTTTGGGGCTTTTAAGGGATGTTTGGTGATGTTTTTAAATTGTTGAAAAAACAGGATGGTTAAATAAATATGCAGCAGATAGCAGCTCTGTTTAAAGTTAATTATAAATTTTGTATGTACCTACCAATTTGAGCATTTATTTATTCGACATGGATCCCAAAAATTTTCTTTGACAAAATAATTCTTCATTATCCATCTTGACTTAGGATTAGGTAATAGAGCGAAATGACCTACTAATACGTATAGTTATTTTTTATATTAATACGTTTATTTTCCAAAATTTTTTTCAAAGAATAAATATAAAAAATTAGTAGATGATAATTTAAGCATTGTTTTTCAATTATTTGAGTGCTAAAAGTGTTTTTTGACACTGAACATAAACGTGATTCCCTTTTCAAGGTATGATTTATTTGTATATGATCTAATCAAAAATTTAACAACACCCAGTTACTTAAATTTATCAGTAGCTGTTATTTCCAGCGTATTTTATATTAATTTTTAATAGCTGCTATTGAAAACATAAATTCAGTCTTTTAATGAGAGCTTTTGATTTTTATTGAAGTGAACCTTAATGCTGTTCTCAAAACAATACACTTTAGAGTATTTAAAATTTAATCCATCAAAGAAAGTGAACTTTATATTGAAACGGAGACGCAATTTTTAAAAAGTCTTTAAAACAAAACAAACATGTTGTTTTATTGTCGTTTAATATTTTTAAATCAGTTTTAATTTTAATAGTCTTCATGATTGCACATTGCATGCCATACCTATCGGAATAACTTTTAAAACAGCCTTTTTGAAGCATTTCAGAGCTTTTGGTTTATTATTTACTTTTTTTTTTTTTTTTTTTTGTTAAAACTTTTTTTTTCTTTGAAAGATTCTTTTATTAATAAACAAACCAAGAACACGAGTAATTCCTTTCTCGACATTTTAAGACTACAATTTTCCATCCTAAGCCTTTGGGAAGGATGCAAATTTCAATAACGATCTGCAATTCCGCCCCCGCCTCAAAAAATGTTCTATGTTGGGTATCATTACTTTCTTGAGTGCTTAATGTGAATTCAATTTTTAAGGCTTACCTGGCTCTCTATCGATAGCTTTATTTGGTGATTGTAGGTTCATGAAGAAGCGACTTTTGCTCTTTTCATCTCATTTCGTCAAGAACCTTATGAATAAGAGAAAAAAAAAGTAGTTCAAGAAAGAGAGAGAGAGAGCGGGGGGTGGGGGTAGGAATAAGTTTTTCTTGTCAGAAAAGCCAGAGCTCCTTTTTTTTTCTTCGTCCCTTTCCTGGGATATAATCCTCGCTGTCTGACTAGCATGAAAATGGGGCAAATTTTCGTTTCATTTCTTTCTTTCAAAAGCGCTTTTAAATATTTCTTTTCGGTAGCAGATGTCGGCGGCAGGCTGCTACAATTTCGGGATGGAAAATTTATTTAGTTTTCTCTTCGGTCTTTTTCTCTTTGCCTTTTCTCTCGCTCTCTCTCGGGAAGAGCAGAATTGATTTATGAAACCCGACAATGAACATTTATGAATCTTCCAAAGGTGGTGGCACCGTCATCTTGATTAAGGAACCATCCAGTGAATAATTTAGCTTTTTTAAAAGCTTCTGTGACGCATTACGACTTCGTTGCTTATTCTTGTGTTGGGTGTCGGATAGGGAAGATAGGGAAAAGTGGGGAAAGGTGAGAAACAGATGGAAAGGAGGAGGAGGTGGGGTGGAGGGAAAATATAAAGGGATCTCGGAAAAATTTTCAGGACACAACTGTTTCGGAAAGCATTCTTCGTCAAATTTTCATCACAGCAGATATCCGCGTGGGAAATTCGTAATAATATCGGCGGTCTCGGTCTGCAGAGATTCCGATGGTTCGTGAGACGGGCGCTCCGTGTTGCCTAAGTGAAATGCGAGGCGAAACCTGAAAGGCCCCCGTAATGGTTCACGGCCCTGGAGAGGAATGCCGTCATGCCTTTTCATGAGCCTCCCAAAATCGGAGGAGAAGGGAAGAGATGAAAAATAAATTCACCCCCGAAATAAAGATAGGTGAGGCTCAGGAAAAGGGGGAGTAGGAAAAAAAAAGCGATGTAAACATGAAGTTAATAAATAATACGAAACCGAGTTGTTGTTCCTCTTCTTAAGGATTCACTTTAATAGAGTTATGTCTGTCGCAATTTTAGCCTAACATTAATTTTAAAAGGCATGAAAAGAAAAACAGGAAATGTAATTTTTCTTTATTTATTTTAAATCATTAAAACTAATGTTAAGGCATAGTTGAAAAACAAAGCGTTTTATTTTTCTACGCCTGAACATCCCTTTTTATAAAATTCAAAACGTTAATAAAGTAAATTTCACACGAAAATAGAAAGAATAGATAAACATCGTGTTTAGTGAAAATTATTTAACTTTTGCTGTTATAAATTGTATTGTCGTTTACATGCAATAAACAAAAGTAAATAAAATGTTAAGTATTTGGAATTATTAAGTATCGTAAATTTCTAATAGAAACTTAAGCATTATAACTGAAACTTGAGCCTTTATTGAAATAATATAGGCTGATTAGCATTAATGAGTACAATCCGTATGTAATGCAAACCCATTTCGACTGCAAATCAAATTATTAATAGTAATAGGTTGTTCAGTGAAGGCAAAGCACTTCATATACGATTATAAATATAAACTTGATAATAAAAGCCAGCTAGCAGAAACATCCTGATCAGAAATTTACGTCTTGCGCAACTCTATTGCAGGCATTGGCGCCTCTGGGCATTTGCGTTCCTTTTCTTTAATGTTTAATAACGTTTACACTCGAATGAAAAATTTAGTTCAAGGGCCAGAAGCTTGTATGTTTATTAAATGCCCATTACAATGAAAGTGTTGAAAGCGGTGGCAATACAAATGACGTTCGTCATCAACTCTCAGCTACGTTAACGAATACAGCAGATTTTAAAGGATATGGTTACAACGATGCGTTCTTTGATAGCATTGTTACGGAAATAACACGAGTATGGGTGAGTTAAGAAGGTTTATCCTCGATCAGTGGAATTCCCACCCACTTCCTCAACCTTATTGAATTAAGTAAATAAGATATATCATGTCAGTGCCAAGCAAGCTTTCAAACATGGGACAATATTGGAAAAGAAAGCGTATAAAAAAATGTTGAAAGTCAAATATATACTACAAAAGTAAGTAGACGTGCCAAAACAAACGTTGAGCGATAGCTTTAATAGAGTGCGTCAGATAAACCAGCAGCTAGTGTCATCACAATTCATTTCTCAATACATCAATATGGAAAACGTAGAGCAGAAGCAAAGAGCTGAAGCTTCTGCGGTGAAATGAAAATCCTCATAGACTAAAAATATTACATAAAATTCAAGTAGATTAACACTTTAAAGAAATAATTCATTTTAAAGGAACATTACAATATTACAATTAATCAGGACTATTTAAATGCCCTGAGATAACCAATATTGAAAAAATAATATATGATTAAGCAAGCGACATTGAAAGTCTCATTGCACAACTAAACGATTTGCTGTGGAACGAAGATAAGCACTTGGAATAGTTCTAAGTCGATACTCTAGACTTCATAAGTATAATAAACGACTAGTAGGCCGAAGAAATGTCGCTTCCTGGTATCCATTCAGGGTAACCTAGAAAAATAAGGAAACCGCAAAAGCCACTCCTTTCCTGATGGCAACGAGTGAAATTTGCTTGTACCCAACATATAGTAAACATGGCTAGGAAAATCTTGAAACATGATTTATATTATGTCACTTCCAGATGCATAAATGCAACGACATAGACGTACCACAAAGCAAATATTCGAAGATTAGAATCATGTGTAGAATGGGAATTTATCTTTTCTGATGTCTATATAAAATACAAATATATTACAATGTATAAATGTATAAATCAATGTATAAATAAAATTTATTTTCATTTCAAAACACCAAAGGAAGAAAAAAAATGCTATATAAACATAAATTGGATAATAAATGAAATGAATAATAAATATATTGGATTTATGTGGCATTGTGGTTTCTTTTCTTCCTTTGGTGTTATCTTAGTGCCCACAGTTTTTGCTGTCCTTTATTTCTATTAATAAATTATAGAGCTAAACGTTATTCTACGTTAATCTCCGAATCACGGTTCCTTTGTTAAATTTTTTTTAATATTTCATATTGAATCTGATTGGTCGATTTTAATAAATACATTTTTATTCATTAAAAAGGGATTAGAGCATGCATTTTATTGTTTAAAACTTAATTTTCAAATCCTTACTTACGCATATTGGACTTCTTCTTGTAAAAAATGTATTCTACAGTCATTTCGATCATAATCGATCTTCTTCTTTTATTCGATTTGGCTTCTTCTTTAGACCGCGTGACTTAACAATCATGATTTCACTCGATTTTTGTGTTAAGTGAAGTTTGAAGGGAGAATCTGTATATACCAGATTCAAATTGAAACTGGAATTGTTAGTTCCAGAGTATAGATGAAAATGATGAAAGGATGATAATGAAAAGGGACAAACACAAACATCCATGACCTCGGCGGGATTCGAACGCGCGACTCGCTGGTTTCGAGGTCGGCAAGACCTGCGCCTTAACGCATTCGGCCACCGAGCCGGCCCGAAGTCGCTTATTAACATTCTTATTTCTTCGTTATACCATTGCCTTAATCAGAAGTTGCATATTTCTGTAGAGCCGGTGAAACTGGAACATTCTCCACTGACCCCTTATATCGTAAATTATAGGAATACTTACCCTATTTCTCTCCACTAGGGTACTTTCACCTTGATTATTTATTTCTGGGTCAGCAGAAAGAGCTAGAGGAGGGGGTGAAGTCCCTGCACCCTAGAGTAAGTTCACTACTATCCGTCCTATAACATACAGTGTTAAGAGACTGTAAGGGGGCAGGAGGTGATTGTTAACAGGACAACGAACGAAAAATGTTCTATGAGCAAATGTCCAGAGACTCGCACTAAACCGGCAATATTGGCATGGCCCATCATAAACTTTATGGCGTACCTACAACTATTCCGATCACGGCAGATGCTCGAAATGACTGCCTCGAGTGACAATTTAAGCGTGACAACATAGAAGCAATGACTGACGAGCCCTCTCAAATATCCCAAGTTCACTTCTAAAGCATTACACTTTCAAGCGACATAGAGATGTTGCTCCAAAATCTCCATGGCATGAACAGGGTCAACATACACTAGATTCTTCACATGTCCCTAGAAGTAAAAGTCGAGAAGATTTAAATCTGGTGACCGCGCAGGCCATCCTACAAGTCCTCCTCGTCCGATACATTTCCCATGGAATGTGCGGTCCAAATAACGTGCGGCATATTCTGGTTTCGATGCCGAAAAACATTGTGTTGGTATTGCCATCTGTTGGGTAAACGTAGCATTTCAAGACTTGTATTCATAGGGATTTTTTGTTCTTTTATCGTCTCGCAATACTCCCAAAGTTAGTCGCATAATTTAACATATTGGTCATCTTTGAGTTAAATAGTTCCTCCAGGGCTAAACAGAAGACTTCTATAATAAGGGAATCTGGTTGCTGAGAATGCGTAGCCCTAGTGAGATATACGAGGTGCTGCCCACAATATCCGAGAATTTGAATATTCCGCCCAAACCAAAAAGCAGTACGAGGTTCTATCGCTAGATGTCTCTTGGTGCACCTTTCAGCTGCTGCTCTGCTAAGTTACGTAATCGCAGGCGCACATTTCTTTGTGAGTTATTGCTGTTTGTGTTGCAACGTGTTCTTGTGCGTCTGAGAGTTTCCAAATTATTCGACCTTGTCAGACTGTCAACAGGAAGTTTTATTGAAGAGACTTCGGGAAAATTTCGCGCAAACGCTCCGAGTTGTGGAAGAGCAAAGACTGGTTGCTCCACCATAACCACGCGCCCACACGCATTGCGCTCGTTGTGAAGGAATTTCTGTCAAAAAACAATATGGCAACGGTCTCCCACCCTCCTTACTCTCCTGACTTAGCCCCCTTCGACTTCTACCTATTCCCTAAAATGAAAGGGCGACGTTTTGACTCCATTGAAGATATCCAAGTGTAATCGCAACTGCTCTTGAACACTTCCGACTTCCAGGGGTGCTTCCATAAATGGGAAAATCGCTGGGATCGTTGCATACCTGCCGGAGGTAAACTACTTTGAAGGTGACAACGGAAATTAGGGTGTAAGTTACGTTTTCTGCTTTTTATAAGAAAAATCTCGGAAAGTTTGGGTAGCTCCTCGTATGTTAGGAAGGACCAATCACTCTTTCTTCCATTATAGTCATCGTAAGGACTTTTGACTGGCCATCATAGAACGAACCAATCAATGTTTCCTTAGGGCAAATTAGGTTTTTTGCGAGGAGTTTCCCAGAACATTCATATTTTTTTAATATTATTTTAATCAATAAACTGTATAATATCATTTTTATTTATTAGAAGTTTTTTCGATAAAAGATATTTTAAAAATTGCAATTAATATTAGATTTAAAATGTCCGAGAATAACAATTTCAGCTTTAATAATCTTTTACATGAGTAATAAATTTTTTAAATAAAATTGAATATGTTGCATACGATGAGCAAGATTTTGTGTGAAAAATAGGAAAGAACGTTACTAACTTAAAAGTAAAAATAAAATGACATGGCCGAAAGACTGAATTTTACATTGAGAATGTCCATTGTAAAATTCAAAATTCAACTTTATCGTAATTGCTCATAAAAAATTTCATTGCTCTCCTTAAGGCTTAAGCCCAGACATAGGGATCGCACGGGAAAACCTAAGAATAATAACTAATATATGAGCAGTTTATTGAGCAATGGACATACAAAAGACTGGCCTTAGGAATATGTGACCAACTGGCTATTTTATTTAAGATCGTAAAATTGGTTCACAAGTGTTGGGGATAATAAGGATGGAAAAATCTCTAGGCTGTTAAGTTCAGATTTCTGAATGAAAAATAAAATATTTGACATTTGCGAACCACTAGAACCAGTCCTTAAGATACGTATAAGAAGAAAATTTATGCAAAATAAAATAAATAAATAAATAAATAAATAAATAAATAAATAAACGGTGAACTTAAATTTTCTCGTTTACAAGGACATTTATATAATTTGACTATAATACCTTAGATAATGTTAAAAGTACACTTTTAAAAATTATGCATACATTAATTAGAAAATGAACTTGGTTGGAATTTCACCAAAAGTGTTTTTGAAACAGGCAAGTTATCTTCTTCCATTTAAACTGGAAATTCCGTAAATTTAGATGTTATTCTGTGGTTTTATAATTTTCAGTTCGACGCTGAAGTTACCGTTATACAAGACTACAGACTAATCTTTATAGTTTAGAAAACTTGACAACGCTGTTGCTAGAAATCCATTATTACCGACCATCTCTAAGTTTTACAAACCAAATTGACGTATTATTTTGATTAAGCAATTGAATATTTTAATTTCATGTGTCCCTTTTGCATTGGGCCTATATGCAATATTCTCTTTAACTTTTGCGTTAATTTAGGATATAAAATAATAGAAAAACTAAGCAGATGACAGTGGATATCAAAGAAACATTGATAGCAATATGCAAATTCCACATTAAGATGTTGTTCAGACAAAAATATGGTGTATTATCTATTCATGAACTCATGAATAAATGTTTGATTGTATTCGTTTAAAGTACGTTGCCCCAGAAGCTGCTATCTGATAAGCCATGACGTCATCAGTTTCCTATCATCGTCATTGATCTGACAGTTTCAATGATAAACAATGTTCCACACTTGGAAGGAAGCGAATCGGCCCCAAATTTGGGCGTTGGAAGTAAAAATCGCGTCACGTCCTCGAGTGCACGTCCACGACGTTCGATGCGACGACCATCGCTTGCTGGATCCCCCTTCATTTTTATGTGCCGTGAAATGGAGCGGCCGCAAAGATGCGTGAAATACAACCTTTCCGATAGAACCTTGCCAATTCGATTTTCCTCCGTTAAACCTGTGTTTAATATGGGATTTCAGTAATGCGTGTTTAGAACTGTCTAGATTGTTTTCAGACATGTTTTGGATTTATTCCTTTATGGCCTCGGTTTTTGGTTCATTTTGTTTATAGCTACTATTAGCGCTCTGAATTTGAAAGGGTTCCTATTTTCCCCTTCTTGACGAAATATATGGAATCTTTAGATTATTTCTTGCTGGATTAATTTTTTTATAAGTTTTTTTTTTTATGCGTTAGTATCGAGATTCCCCAGTATAAGCTGAATTACGAAAATGGGTCATAGTTTTGATAAGATTCATTCAAAATGTTCTCAAGGAAATTTTGCATTTAATTAGTTTTTTTATTTTTTTAAATTAATATTTATAAGAACAATACGTCTGAGTCATAGATGTTTAAGAAGTTCATTTAAAATTTACTTTGCATTCTTCTACCAAATCCAACAAGGAACTAGCCACTTTCGGTGATAAGCGAAGCTCATCTCAAATTGCATTATACAATTAATTTTGAGCAACTCTTTCATTTCTGGTAGAGCTTTTGTTATATCGAAAAAATATACTTTTAAAAATTCTATCCATTTGGGATTTCTTCCCTTTGAACCATGGTGTTTGAGTGACGTACTAAGGAAAGAGCAGACTCGGCCTACTTGCTGTTGGGTATTGACAAGAGAAACCAAAAGACGCTGTTTTTAAAGAAAATCATCATTTGAGGCTTTATTCTGCACAAAAAAATAAAAAAAAATTCTAGGTTTTTCTCAGTTTTTGCTTTCAGTTTCAGATTGCTAACTTCCATTTATCAGATTTTTTTCTTCATTACATCTGGTTAACTTTTTAAGAAACAGAACTTTTTATCTCCTTCATCATCGTCAGTTCAAAACAGTCTTCCGTTTGCCACGATTGAATTTGATTAGAAATTTTAATTTAAAAAAAAATTTGAGTCCAGTTTTTAAAATGCAATTTAAGTTCGAATAATTTTTAACATTGATTTGAAATGAATTTTTATAAAGAAATCAAAGCCCTTCAAAGACTGATTCCTATTACAACCCCTGGCAAAAAGTTTGTGAACACGAACAGCGTAATCAATTTTCAACCGAAACCATTTTTATTTCATTCATTAAACCGACAGAAAAAAATAAAATAAACATTACATAAATCACGTATTCCAACACGGCATGTGAAAATTATTTTAACATAGACATGTTTTAAATAAATTAAAAAAAAAAACGCACAACAATTTAACATTAGATATAACTAAGCGAACGTAGATAACTAAATGATATACCCGGCGTTGCTCGGGCTGTTTGTTTGATGAAATTTTGCAATATCTGAATTTGA
>JAHWFO010039269.1:2400185-2533458 GCA_023313115.1 Rhysida immarginata
AAAATTTAATGACATATATATTCACTTTGGAAAAACGAAAAGAATTCTTTAAAAAGCTCGCACTGGAATTTTATGCTCAATTGGGTTTGCATAGGAAAATTCGACATTGCATTCTTAACATTTTAGAATATCAAGATAGGCTATGGGTATTGAATTATTTCTGTCTATATTAAAAATACTTCATAGATGGAATATGAGAGTTGAGGAACTCTGTTTAGCCTGATCAACATTCTTCATCAACATGTAACCATTTCAATAGAGTTATATTCAGTCAGAGAGCGTGGAATCATGTCCGGAATGTGGTTGTTTATATTGACAGTATCAGTTTTAACAGCAAGGACTGCTCTCTCACACAATCAGTTGGGATCATTATAATTTTCTTATGTTTAGATAAACATTATCTTTAACTTCTGTAAAGGAAGTAACTACATTACAAAAACCTTATGAATAATAAATTTTAGATGGTTAATGATTCTGATAATATAATACGAGGAGAAGTCAGTAAGTAAGTTACAAATGGATATAGAAATTAAACAACTATTTTTATTTCTCCGCATAATGTCCCTGTACAATGAGGCACTTGTCCCTTCGTTTCACAAGCCCTTCAAGACCAGCAGCATAAACATCTTTGGCCTGCTGTCTGAACCAAGAGGTGAAACCCTTTGTACAGCCTTCATCGCCGGAAAAGTGATGCTCACAATCTTCTGGAATCAATAAGGCGTATTGCTTATCACATTCCGGCAGCGAGAGTAAATTGTAAATGCCGACTCCTGCTATAACACCCTCATGAAACTTTGTAATGCCATACGACAGAAGCGACCAGAACTCCTCATCAAAGGCGTTTTGTTATTGCATGATAATGCGCGTCTTCATATTGCAAGCAAGACAACTGAGATGCTGCGAAAGTTCAACTGGGAAGTTTACAAGCATCCTCCGTATAGCTCTTACCTTGCTCCAAGCGACTTTCATTTGTTCGGCTTCAAGATGTACAATGGGACTTGCCGCTGATTTTGAGGGACTTGTGAAACAATGGGAAAGTGCCTCATGGTACAGAGAGATTGTGTTGAAATAGAAGTAGTTTTCAAGTCAATACTCTTATTTGTTTCTTTCGTTTATTCATTTGTAACTTACTTACTGATTTCCCCTCGTACAGGCTTTGTTTTATCAATAGAGAAAGGAATTAGAACTCTTCTGAGAATACCGTGTTTACGTTTCGTTTTGGTTTCACCCCTTTAAGTTATGTCTTTTTTTTTTTTTAACAAAATCAAATTTCTTGAGTTTTAATTTTTTTAAAAACTGAAATTGATTTTAAAACTGTTTTTTTCCAATAATTCTTTTCCACTATTCAATTAGCGTTCGTTATTTTTTGTCCCGTTTTTCGAAAATCTTATTAGTTCTTGTTTTGGGGGCGGTCGTGCTAATTTAATACAATGTTAATTTCGAAATGTACATCGCTTTATCAATTTTTCCCCAGGCAGCGTTATATCTAAATAAGCAATATATTAAATTGAACGCCTACTCTTCCATAGGATTTTTTTTCACCTTATTATTTAATGTCGAAACGCCATGCCGCTGAATTATAACAGCACACCTTCTCTTTGTATTCTCAATAATTTAAAAGCATTAAAAGTCTGCGAATAATGGAGCATCTGATATTTATGGGAACACACGCACATTATATCTTTCTAATTAGACAATAGTGCTGGAGGCGAAAAAAGGACATAAAAAAGGGCCTGAAATAAATCTTAACAGAAGTTATTAGGTATTAAATTCTATTGGCGTCCCGAAAGAATATAGAAATTAATAACGACTCATCTTTTTTTTTTTGTTTAGTGAAGAAAGATTCTATTTATATTCACACATTATTTATGTGAATTTAAAGTAAATGATTATCATGATAAAATTAATTTAAAAATGCGTAGAAGTCATAAATTCCATTATCGAGAAATCTGATCTAATGAAGCCCTAGGCAAAGGATCAGTTACACGTTTCAATGCATACAAGGTTAGGCAAATAGTAATTTTACACGGTCTGATTTAATAATTTTCCATCCCATCACTTATAAATGTATTTAATCAGGTATAAGTAGGTGAATGGTGAAACGAATCTAATTAGAGGTGCGGTTGGCTATTTCATTCAATTTTGAGCGCATCTACTCGAAGTGGTGTTCTTAATTTCGCTTTAATACGCTATTAATAACCTTTTATAAAGCTATCATTTTTAACTGGAATATATCCGTGTGTTTCAATTTGGACTCGATATCGAAATCCAACCGACCATCGATCTTTCATTGGCTGACATTACGAGCTCATTGTCGTCGACCAATTATAGCGAAATGGTAGTCATTATGGGAACTAAACGCTCATTTCCAGAATCTTTCACCTTTTGCTTTTAAAGTACTACTAAAAGTGTTGTTTTTTTTTAATAATTTTCCTTTGAAAACCATATAATCTGAAATTCCTACCCGTGTTATTCAATAGATTTCGGCAAATTTTCTTTTAATGTTTGCCCCTCCCAGCTACAGGACGGTAGCATCATCAAACTATGAAAGGTGTCGAGTGAATGTTGTAATTGTGCAATTTACCGATAATTGCTGAACGTTGGAAGGCATTAGAAGCGAGTGTTTACATTTTTAATGTATTACACACCGATGCCAACCGGAATCGACATATTCGCGGCTCTATTTGCGAACATTAATTGGACCAACCGTTTCTATCGCGCATATTTACGAATGGGCTCGACTACTGTGTCAATAAATAAAATTCATACATTAAAATTTTAGTGGCCGGAATTAGCTTCAGAGACGTGAAACCAAGACTTTGAATTGCGAGGCGAGTCGATTAGAACTCAAGATTTTTAATTTATTCCCTTGTTTAATATTTAGATTATGAGATCAATATAATTTAGCTGCTGTTGCGGCCCAGAATCACTTTGCCCTGTTGATGCTCTACGAAACTATGTCGAAATCGATATTTTTTTCCCCTCCCTCTCTTTTAGGTAATTTCGTTCTGAAGTTTTTCATTTTTCTACGTAATTGAAAATTAGAACAAGTTCATTCCATTTCTATTAAAGACGAAGTTGTGACGATAAAAAATAATTGAAATGTTTCGATTACTACGATTACGAAGTGACATTAACATAAATTCTTAATTTTATGCTCTTTGGCCACTCTTACTGAAATTTTGAAGAAGATTAAATTGCGAATAGTTCGAAAATGTTATTGAACGTCTTTAGAATTTTATAAATTATAACAAAGCTAGCATTGCCAAACAGGAATTTGTCTAAGTTTGTTTCCAAGAAAGTTATTTCACAGGATTGGGGGGGGGGGGCAAACGGAAATGAATGTGTTAAATTAAATCGCTTTATAAATAACTTTAAATAAAAATTGCGTAGTGATGTCTCACGGTCCATAATTAGCGTCTCCTTAAGACAGTATCTTCACGGGAATTCAAAAGACGAATCCGTTTAAACTTTAAACTCCAATTTTAAACCTAATGTACTTTTTTAAATGATTGTAAACTCCTTGTAGATAGTTATAAAATATAATTAAATACAATAAATGATAAAATTTAACCAATGTTGAGTGAGTTCGAAGAGATGAAGACTTGAAGTGTGACAAGTGTTTGTAGTCTTGAAGTTATAGTTGAAAGTGGAGTTATGTCTTGAAGAAAGAGTTTTTGATGTCTTGAGGAATGAAGGAAGAACTGATATAATAAATTGAAAGTTGAATCAATCTTGGAGGAGGGAGATGTCGAATCACATTCAACTATTCTTCTAGATAACATCTTGTACAAGATTGATTCATCTTTCAAGTTTATTATATCAGTTCTTCCTTTATTCCTCAAAACGATCAAAAACTCTTTCTTCAAGACATCACTCCACTTTCAGCTGTAACTTCTTCAAGACTATAAACACTTGTCATACTTCAAGCCTTCATCTCTTCGAACTCACTCGATTATCAAGGAGTTGATATTCATTTAAATAAATAAACATATTATTCTATTCTTATTAAATAATACAAGGTTTCCGAAAAAGAATGACGACATTTTGTGACGCTATAACTTTTTATTGGAAGGTACTAGGAACTTGTTTTTTCTTTTATTACAACAAACAAACAGTGTCAAATTTATGATGGTAGTACTGATTTAAAGATATAGTTAAAGGGAAACTCTCCTTAGGAGGAAGAAGAAGAAGAATCAAACTATTGGATTGTTTGAAGTCAGGCGATTCGTACATTAACTTGATGATACTTGTACAGAATAGGGATGGGTGGAGAAAGAGGTTTCAAGTCTGTCGAAAGAGAGAATACTCTGATGAGAAGTACTGATTATTGCCCGTACAGCATTCACCCCAGACTTGATTCACAGAACGTGGTTAGGATTAGAATATCATTTAGATGTGTGTCGCACTACAAATGATAGAAACATATTAACAAAGGTAAAAAAAAAAAAAAAATGAGGTGTGGTCACCACCCGACTTATACGTATATGTCCTGGTCCAAATTCAGAAAAATATTAAACAACTGTCTAAAATGGCTACTTCCGATAGAAATTTTGTGAATAAAAGTTACTTCAAATTAGCTTCCAAACACTTTGGTATAGATTCCAAATTTTCCTATACCATTTTCTATTTTAGCAAAACACTGGATTTTGATAAGAGTAAAACTGGTACTTCCGGTTGGAATTTTGAAAATTTTTGTAAACAAAAGTTGTTTAAAATTAAAATTGGAACACTTTTTAGTCCCTTCAAATTTTTCATAAACTCAATGTTTAACGAGATATTTCAAAATTTATATTTTGGCGCTGAAGTAAACTGATACTTCCGGATCACCGATTCCACTGGAAATCTAATCAGACCTCCCGAGGAAGATTATAATCTTAAGTTTAAAGTTTGGTCTCGATAGCTTTAGCCGTTTGGACGCTATCGTGGACACACACACACAGACTGACACACAGACATTTTCCAGAAATCACTTTTTCGTAATCAAGGGACCCTAAAACGTGAAGTTCAGTGAAAATCTGGAGGTTGAAATTTTCGTGATTACAATACTTCCTTATACTATGTATAAGAAAGTTAAAGCTTCTGAATTTTCGAATTTTCGAGAATATATGTTAAAAAATTAAAATTCTTGTGCCATCCAATAAAACGTTATAACATCACAAAATATTGTCACTCTTTTTCGGAAAAACCTATATATTACATTTAAAACTTTTATTTTAAAATTTAATTTTGTTCATATTCTTTGTTTTAATCCAGCACATAAGAATATAAGCAAATATAAAGTTCGTTTTTAAAATGAAATTTTTTACCTATAGAAAAGGCATAGCGTGCATAGAGTCCTCTCTTACTAACGGCTGGCATCTGGTAAAAATCACACCCAGATTCATTAAATTTAAAGTGTTAACTCGTATCTGATGATATGAATTCTCTCATCCTCTTATCGTCGACATTAATTGTTTTCTAAAAATTTTCTTCGTCTCTGTTTTTTATTGTGGTACTCCAATTTTTTTTCCACGAACTCATCCGCGGAAGGCTAAGCAGATCTCGTTAAGTTTCCCCCAGAGTCAGATAAAAATCCTCCGATTACGCCACTGCCAGACCAGGAAGAAGCGAAAGCCTCTTCATTTCAATTATTGAAAGTAATCTTCATGTACATCAGGAAAATCGTTTTATTTTCCTACAAATTTCCTAATGCTTGAAATTCTAAAATTAGGAAGATTTAATTAGCTTAACTAATCTGGTGACTTTTAATGCTGCATCCATATACCTTTAGATAATGCTGCTTCATTCAAGATATGGTTTTCAAGTGCAGTAATATGAATTTTAATTGTCTTTTTCATTTTACGTGTTTTATTTATTTCAGTTTTTAAGATACGCAATAATGCCTTCTCTTATTGACCATTTCTCATTTTAATGTCATTACTTGGCGTCATGGTGTTCTGCTTAATAGCACGTACACAGTGCATCTTTTCGTAAACATTTTCATATTTTAAATTCATAGGCATAAATTCTCACATTACATACGATTTTCTAAGAAAAAAAATTAAAAGATTCCCAGGGTGTGTTTGCAAAAATATTTTGTCTCTATGCACATCTAACATTAGCACATCTACCAGAAGTAAAGCATTTTTTTTTTCTTTTTAATGGTATCTTCTTTGCCTACAAATGCTTCCACAACCTCTCTTTAAGTAATAACATTACCATATTATACTTCCATGAGGAATAATTTTCTTTTCCCATCTTACGAATATTGTATACATTAGCAAGAGGAATCATGGTGGTAGAAGTTTTTGACGAAACAAGAGGAAACCTTCACCGCCTACGAGGTTATGACGTCTTTGCTCAATTTAATTTCTTCCCGAGGGAATATATATTTTTTTGTGTGCAAAACCAGCTTGTTGAAAACGTAAACCTTTGATGAATTCTTTTAAAATTAAATTTGATTTTTTTCCTTTTATATTGAAAGATATTAAATTACAGTCTTCATACATTTAAATTAAACTACAAAAGCAAACATGACTCTTAAACTTCTAAAGTGGAAAGCAAACATCATGAAAGAGAGCCATTGTTTTTAGTTGTTTTTAATTAGAAGTTTCATGCTTCCTCTGTTTGTCTTTCATATTTCTTTAGAATCTGGAAGAGTGGAAGTATACGACTTCTAATTTTTTACAACGTCATGTCACCAAAGTTTTTATGATAAATTATAAGTAGATTTAAAAATGAGATTACAAAGAATGCGAATATCCTGAAACAAATAGAAAAGGAAGCCTTAATTTATTAATGTCTTATTCAGTTGTTTGAATATTTATAATTTTTTTTATTTTATATGGATTAATAAGCTGAGTGTCACTTTATGAGGTTGATAACTTCCCTAGCTGCTATAACGTGGCTCATATGCATGGAGACCCCCTGTGTTGAAACTTTCCTTGCCACAAGGATAACACTCCGCCGCTGTTGCAATTACAGGATAGTTATTGTTGAATTAGAACAATCCGTTCCATTGTATCCTACAAATGCTTGATGTAATAAAATCCGGAAACTACGCGGCAATGGAAATAGGCAGAGTCCTGGAGATTCTTGCAGAACTACTCGGATCCTGTGATAGATAGCATTGTGGAGTGAAAGAGATTGTGTCTTGAAACGAAGACTTGGCCCTGAACCAGTGGAGTTGTAGGCAACAATATTTCTATATTATATAATTTTCAGGATGAGCCCAACATCTCCTATGAAAATATTCTTCAGACCATTGCAGAACTTCCGCCAGTGCGTAACCCAGAGACAAATTAAAGAAACCGCGCATCATCTCGCCGTTTACACCTGAAGGATAATGTCGTGTATTTCCAATTGGATAGTAGAATACAAGCCCATCGAGATTATCTATCTTATAGCCAACAGTGGGGCAATTTCAACGCATAGCGTTTTGAAGTTGTCATCTGCAATCCGCTGTTGTAGTAGATCTATTATTGCACGAATTTTTGCTTAGCATGTACAGTCTTCCCCAAGTACCGTTGACCCCAGTCACAAAATGATGTTAGCAACAGGGCCTGCTACTCTAGTCCCGAATATCATGCCGCATACGAAGTCGCTCAAGATGCCCAATGGCATTAGAAGTTGCCCGATTAAATATCTTTCTACTGCAGTCATATGTCTTTTAATCGGAACTTATTACTACATGGATTTACTAAAAAAAAAAAAACAACAACACAAAATAACACCACTCACTCATATTTTTTTCTATATACTAGAGCCATTCAGGTTAGGCTACATTAATAATAGCGGAATGTTACTCTCGCAAAAAGTCCTCAGTTAAAAAAATTAATTAGGAAAGTTAAAGAAAATATGAAATGTTAACACTTTTTATATCGTGATGCCATGTCTTAAAATAAAAAGTTCCATCAATAGCAGTTGCACACAAGTGACTTCACATGTGATGCGACATGACATAGTTAAATGGATTTTACAGTGAATGAATGTTACCATTACAGTAAATAACTTAAAATCGTTTGTAGACAATATTTTGCTAATCCATCCTTAATGACAAGGGATGGATTTTATGCACGTTTATCAAGCGATAGGGAAATCTATGTTCGCATCAATATGTCCAACCAACTCAATGAACATAGTTCTTTTCCTTTATCAAATTACATACTTGCGCCAAATATTTAATATCTAATTTTATGAATGTAATTTAAGAGTAGAAAATTCTGTCATTCACGTCTGAGCATGGCGCTGTAACCTGCTAAAAATATGGATGAGGTAGATCTAAATTTAAACAATAATTAAGTTTATTAACATCATTTACAGTAAGAATAGACTGTGTATTCACTCATGCACTGAATAGTTTCGCACCAGTGATGAACCAAAGAACTGAAAGATTTTTTCTGTTTCAATTGCGCATGCTCAATCTATTGTTGCTCAAATCTCCAGCTCGAGTTTCAAAGTAATGCTAAGTTATGCTGCGTGTTTTTAATTCGCATTTAACTAACACATTTATCATTAACTCTAAAGTTATTGATTATTGATTTATGATTATTATTATTATTATGATTATTAATTGATCATAATTATTAATGGATAAGAGGCATTGTTGTCTATGTAGTAAGAGTGGAGTTGACACTGTGCAATTTTCAAAAGAAGGGTCGATTTTTTTGTATGAAATAAAAAAAATATGAATTTAATAACTAAACAAAACCAGCATACATTGTGAGGCGCAGAGTTAGTTTTTTGGTTCAACACTATGGACGGTACAGTGAAATGCTCATTGTTACTTATTGTTACTTTTAATTGGCACAGCAATCAATGGAAATGAACTTTCTCTTCTTACTCTGTGTTTTAGTTTATCCTTATTTTAGCAATATTACAAGACCATGGGAACACGAATATGCTAAAAAGTGTTTTTATTAGGATACTCGATTTACATGGTGGGAGAGATGGCGATTAGAGGATCATGGTATGCAAAGAAAAGGCACGTCTTGCACATAAGTGAGCATAAGTACCCTTGACAATACGCAATTTGCTGCAGCCCTTCGGACATGAGTGGAAGAGGTTAATTACAATAGTGTACATTTCAGTAAGTTAGGTTTCTAATTTTAAAGTTAAGAAACGTGGAAGTAGCCACAAAATACTCACTTTGAGTGCCACATAACTCTCAATAATAGGGTGGTCACCTAGAGGGTTTAAAGCCTCGTGAGGGCATAAAAATCCTTTACAATCTACTTGGCCAAGCAGACATAATGGGCCCTAAGGGGAGAGGGAAGGCTTTATCACTTTCCTGGAAGCTATGTTAAGGATGAATCTTCTTAATAGCTTCGTTATACGCAGTTCTGAAGAATTCATATATGATTTGATATAAAATGCACAAAATGGCCTTGCATCAAAATGCGATTTCTACAATTGTAACGGATTTTCTTCATAGCTTTTATTATCATCGTATATTGACTACATTTGTTTGTAGATAAAACTGAACATATCAGAGGTCGTATATTAAGCATTTGCTGGAGAATTTTGATATTATCCTCTTATGTTTATAGATCTCTATAATCACTTCGTCTGCTTAATTATTTTCAAAACAGAAGCTAAAAAGCTGGGCCTTTATCTTCTTCTCCTAATTGTAAGTTTCTGCAAATATTACCTTTGGTAATTCTAGTTTCAGCATGGCCTCCCTCTAATGATTCGTGAGTTTTTGTTTTCCTAGAAATTAATTTGATGAGAAATCTTAACTCAACATAAACTTGGTTAATGGGGAAAGTTAATTTACAAACATTTAAAGATGAAAAAAATCCATAATTAATGAAGAAATATGAAACTTTTATTTCATTAAAATATACTTAAAACTAATTCAAAGGTCACACAAAGCTTTGCTTTTCTTGGAAATTTTTCGAAAATCTTCCTTTGATAGCGATTAAGTGCAGTATTCTGTTCCATAAGCCTATTCCAGGAAATATCTGTCTGTAGCCAATTAAAAATAAATGTTGATTTTGCAATAAGAAACTTAACCGTTGAACCTCGGAGAAATTTAATTAAATACGCCCACCATTCTTTCTTCGGGCAGACCATAGCAATAATTAAAACAACAAATGAATTTAAATTTTTACATCAGTATTTGGTTTCAACTGGAACAGTTTTTCCTTTAAGATTTCACCATTAAAAAAAATTGTAACGTGGGTAAATCTGATGATACAGGAGACCAGCGAAATAAATTAAAACTGGCAGCAAGAAGTAAGAGCGAGCGAGTGACCACATACCTTCGCCTTCTTCGTTAGAGAAAGGGAGGGATGAGAGACAGACAGACAAACAGAGAAAAGAGAGCAAGTTGGTTGCTGCGCTACACGTCGACACGAAAGGCATTTTGCAATATTCTATTACTGGAAAAATTTTTGCTCTTATTGAAGAGGGACATTATATTAAAATGGGCTTTAATAAAGTGGAATTTATAAAGTATATCATTCCATTGTCTTATTTGCACCGGTTTAATTAATTTTTAGCAAATTATAAACTGGAGACCTTTGACCTTTTGGCGCTTGCTAAATGCCCAGTGGCCTAAGTCAAAAAACTAAAAAAATTCAAACTTACCATTTCTTTTTCATTATACCTACCTGGAATATGTAGTAACATAAAACCATGTTTATTAATAGTTATAATTTATATTTGTAGAGGAATTGAAAGTTTTTTCATTTAACTTAATTCAGTGCATATTTACTATGCTGAAGTCTAAATATTGCCGGCACAAGATTCATAATATGTACAATTTTTTTTTAGCCATAAGTGAATCATGTTATGGGAATCAATTTAAATTTATGTTTAATACAAGAGCTGTTCAATCGATAATGCTCTTTTTTCGTGTGAAATTTTGCATGTTGCAAATTTGAAATTGTACGCGGAATTGCACTTAAATAGTAGGCTAATATATTACAATGGTGTACGTGAACATTTAACGATACATGGTATCCGCTAATTGAGATCTTCATTGTGTAAAGAGAAACTATGGTGAACTTTCATAAACGTTTGTACTAAGGGATATCAGAAAGTAACTCCATTTATTTTTTAACGGAGGAAATATAGTCGCTGTGGGTAAAAGTTAACATAGCCTAAAAGAAGGCTGATTTAACATGTGCAGATATTGCATAACAAGAATTGTTCCTGCGTACGCGCACTACATGCTACCACTCGTTTTACAAATGGCCTCCGCTTTCACATCATTCTACAGTGGAAGAACAGCGAGCTGTTATTTATTTTATTTTATTTTATTTATTAATTAATTGGATCCAATACGTCCATCCAGGGCCTGTATGGCCAGAGGCCGACGAGGATGGACCTGGATTCACGACTGCTGTATGATGGTCGCAGCAGCCGGGGGGGGGGGGGTGAAGATTGGCTATCACGGATGGTCGCCCATCCAGTGACGAGCCGTGCCTGATGTAGCTTAACTTCACAGAAGTTGTGTAAAGTGAAAGCCCACCAGGCCACGGCCTCCCCTTATAAGGTTTCTTTTTGCAAAAGGTAAGAAACCCGCTGAAATTCATGGAAAAATGGTAGAAGTTTATGGTGCCGATTGTCTACACTATTCCAATGTGTGCAAATGGTTTAAAATGTTTCGGGAAGGAAGAGTTAATTTTGCTGATATCAAGCGTTCTGGACAGCCTGCGTCAGCCGGCCATTATCGAGGACATTAACAACGCAGTCAGAGAACACCGTCGCATTTCTTTGAAAGAATTGAGTGAAACGTTTCACATATCCTATGGATCTGTATGGGATATGGTGCATGAGAAACTTGGATACCGCAAAGTCTTTTCGCGTTGGATTCCAAAAAGCTGACACTAGAACCGACCGGCAAGAGAATGGCATGCAGTCTGCAACAACTGCAGCGGTACAATCAGGTGGAAAATGCGTTTTTGAATGGCATTGTCACAGGAGATGAGTTCTGGGTCTTGCACTTCACATCTGAGCCTAAAATTGCAAGCATTGTGTGGAAATATCCAAATTATCCGGTTCGAAAAAAATTCAAAGTTTCTCCTTCAGCTTGAAAAATTATGCTTAGAGATTTTTAGGATATGCAAGGCATCCTACAAGGCAACCGTCAACGCCGCTAGCTGTTGTGAAACGCTGACTAGATAAGCGACCAGAAAGAGGAAACGATCTTCGACTTCATAACAACCTACGCCCGCATGTGGTCAACGTCATCAAAGCAAAACTGGTCTGTTTCGACTGGGAATTCTAGACCTCCCAGCCTACAGTTCGGACTTAGCGCCCTCGGACTACCACGTCTTTGGTCTCATGACTGACGAGAAATTCAAATCTGCCGTGCGCCATTGGCTGATTTCATAGCCGACCGAGTTCTATGAAAGCGGTATTCTGAAACTGGTGCATCGTGGGATAAATGCCTCAATTGTCAGGGTGCCTATGTGGAACAATAGGTAAGACGTGTAGTTTCAGTTGCACTTGCTTGTTTACCTGTATATTTTGTAATTTTCTTTGAAAAAAATAAATGGCGTTACTTTCTGATATCTCCTCATGTATTGTGGTGAACTGCGTACTTTACACACTCGTACTCAAAATTAAGGGATTTACTGTAATACAAGATTGGCCTGTTTCTCTCCGCGAAATGTCAAATGTCATCTGTTTTTTACATAGAGATACAGTTTGCTTAATTAGCATACAGAAAACAAAAAGATAGTTCAGGACATTGACTTTGCAAGGGTAGTAACGACATTTCTTGTTTTGTTGGACTTTTGAAGCAGGCCAGTCCCAATTTGAAGTATCGCAAGCTTTACACGTTTCAAGAAGCGTTATCTCCAGGCTGTGGAGGTCCATTTGAACAATAAGGAAATATTCAATGTCATTCCAGATATGGTCACCCACGTTAAAACACAGGAACAGTGTCATCATCAGAAATCCTCGTTGTGAACTTAGCGGTGTCTACGGGGACATCTGTTTCGAGGCACACGGTCTACCGGTGACTTCGTGAGTTCGGGATTTATGCTCGGAGACCCATGCGATGCATCCCATTGACCTTGGCTCACCGGATAGCGCAGCAGATATCGTGTAACGAACATTAAACCTGGACAAAAGCACATTCAGCACTGCATCTCGATAGTCTTGTTGCATCTGTGCTATCACCGTCTAGGACTCTCCAAGAGCTGTATCGAGAGTGGGATCTACTGCCGCAAGAATTGCCCGACAATTTAGTGAGTTGTATGCCACGATGTTGTGCAGGATGTGTAACGTTTTAAGACCATCTATTGACCATGGAATGGCGACCAGACGTGCACTATAAACAAACTCCACAAAAGGAGGATTTGGTGAAGTTTTTTGTTTTCTGCATATATTATGTTAATACTGTTAATCCTACTGTATCTCTATGCAAAGTTTGATAATATTTTGCGGACCGGGGCAGCCTGATCTTGTAAATCCCTTAACTTTTGAGCATAGTGTAGTTGGTAAAGTTAAAGCTGCAAAAAATGGAGAACCAGTTGAGTTGCATGCTTGGCAAGACACACTTATTTGTTCCACATTGGGATTAAGGCCGTACAAGTTGATGGTATTCTGTGGAATACTTTCCAGAGAAAAAAATTATGGGACTAGTAGTTGATCATTGTAGAATAGCAGCTGTGTAAAATTTTTGGAGCTTATTGAATTTTAATGCCAAACCCATTTGAAAACGTTGTTGGGCAAGTTTTTGATTTAACAAAAAATTCACTTGAAAATTCTTTTCCTAAGATTGAAAATTGCTTTTATTTTTTAAACTACTGTATTTTCTACATTTAGACATACTTCTTGCCCCAGCTTTGCCTTGACTTTGTTCGCAAATATGTGGAACGTTAGAGGATCCGAGATCAGAGCCACACCTCTGCTAACGGTGATTCATATGCGGAAATGTCTTTGACATTCTAATGCACGAAAGGTGTTAAATCCCGCCCATGTGGTTGCCGAAGCTGAACTTGCATGTCACAGTTAACCCGAGACTCGGTTCAATTTCCTGTATTAATAAGAGGAACGTGTTGATCACTACCTGACAAACATCTAGATAAATTAAATGAACGTGTTTAATTAAGTGACATTATTAACTGGCATTATCTGCAACCTCAAAAATTTATCATAACATTTAAAATCTGAAATTGAAATGTTGATCTTGGATTAAGAGTTTAAGGTATCCAGAGAAAGCTCTAACATTTTTAAACGAAGGTGATATAGGAAATGGGTTACACACTTTAGCTTTTTCAGAATCATTTAAGCATACGGAACTGATTTGACTACATGCGGTTTAGCTTTGAGATTACATATTGAATTAAATCCAGATATTCATCTAGTGAGAACGTTTTGATGATGATGAATTCTATTCAGGAAAGCCGTAGAGGCGAACGTAAAATTTCTGCAGTCGAAGCAAATTGAGCTCATGAGAAGATGGAAAAGAGAAAGACCATTTCCTGGTGGTTTCCCTTTTGTCGGTGATAGCTGATATCTGATGCACGAGAAAAATCCTTTCGATACCCTCTGTGTTTGAACAATCTGCCCGCGCAGATATCGTTAAGTTTTCCCCAGAAAAAAATATATATCTATGCACTTAAATGTTTCACCCATCAGGGAGCAAGTAGTCGTTGGCTAATAATAGATGAGAGAAGAATGGTTTCGTGCATAAGACATAAATTGTTGGAAGAAAAGAGTGAGACAGAAAGTGAGAGAGAGGTAAAGAGGGAGCATGTGGCTGCAAGTGTCGAACTATCTATTAGCTGTAAGTGGAATGTTGTGTCCCTGCTACTGGTTCTTTCACCCGTTGCAAGCCGTTATCCCCAGTTGGTTTCCACCATGCAATTTAATTTCAGCTAAGTGAAAAATTCAATACACATAGCATTGGCATAGGCAGCTTCTCTTCCCCCTTTTTCTCTTCAATTCCGATCCGTCTACCAGTTCTCGTTCCCGTCTCCACCTTTTTTTTTTAATTTTTTTTTTTCGCAACAGAACACGCTTCATTTAATTTTCTTATAGGAGATCTGTCGAGATTTCCTTTTATTTCTCCATTAGAAATTTATTACGCTATGCTCATTTCTTTCGTTTTTTAATAATAGGAAGGCAATTGTTCTAGATAAAAAATTATTACGTTCTTGGATATTGCATCAACAGCTGCTTAAAATCGCTTATGAATGTGGAAAGGAAAGGATATGATCAGCGAAGATGTAATTTTCGATCGTTTTATTAACATTTTTCGTTTACATTTTTTATATGTAAGACATTTAAAGTCTGGATGTTATTTTATACTTGTGTACCTGTAGAAAATCATTATAAACAGACCCGGTTTGCCTTATGATTTTGTGAAAGGGAATCACTTTATATCATAATTGAATAAAAATTTTTGCGTGTTTAGTACAAAGTATCTGTTGCAGAGCACCGTATAAATGTCAACGAATGGGAAATCTTTTGGATCACAATGAACCACAATTATTAAGTAGTGGGGCAATGGAGGATTAGTTTTACAATGTCCGTCTGTCTGTCCCCTTCATATTTTCTATAGTTTTGGGCTTAGAAAGTTGAAATTCGGAACATAAGTAACATGGGCATGTCCTCCTTCATTATTCAGTAGGTTTTTAATTAACTAGGGTCGGAGTTAGGGATGGAATTTAGAAGGGACCAACTGTTCTACACTGGTATAGGAATGTACAAAAGTGAAATTCAGTATCCAGATTCCTATAGACAAAATCAACCTTACTATGAAGTTTGGACAGAATTGTGGGGTAGCAGTCACGTGGACTTTAGACCTATTAACGCTATAAAATGGCAACATATGGCATTTGATTGTCATTCGAAAGGAAATATAGAAAAATGAAAGAAGATAATATATTTTCTAAATAATACGTACGTTAGAGAAAATCAATTTAAAGGTGCGGATAAAAAAATGTAAAATATAAATGAACTCGGCGCTTCCGCTAATTTTCTATCCTCTCTTCGTGCAGATTAATTTCTTGTCCAATACTAGAATCGCGTGTTACATAATAAATATCCAGGCGATATCTAATTCTACTATATACGACCAGCAAGAACGTATATACATGGTATCAATGAAAATAATAACTTGGGTGACATAGTAGAATATAAACATAGTAGAATATAACAGACCCTATACATACCAACAAAGAAAAAAAATGCCAGGTGACCTAGATAGCCAACTGGAAATGCTAGGACATTGGCAATGCCACCATTTTGCGATAACAGCGCCAGGACTGAGCTATGTTAAGTCCATCAAACAGGGATATAAATTTTGAGAGTTTTCTTCTTTATTGCTACCTTATACGTTGTTCTACAATAAATATTTAGGTCGCTCAAAAATGATTGGCACTATAATGTTTCTTCATTCTAACCATTTATTAGGGATGAATTGAGTGAACGTTGCATTTCGGGTACTAACCGCCAATATCTATACATTTATGCCATCGTTCCAATAGTTTCCTTTTGCTCAGCAACCCATTCTTTGGATGAGGAGTAACCTGATTATCTCCTGGAAGCTCGTTGTTGAATTCTTATTGCGCAGTACCTCTTTTATTGCCTCAAAGATAGCCTAGTCGCTAGTTGCAAGCTCCGGTGAATATGGAGCATGTGGCAGCACGGTTACCTTAGAGATTTCTGTCCTCATTTTCTCGTAGTTTCTAACTCTTTAAAAACATAGTGAATGCATCTTCGGAGTTGCTGTTGCAGTATCGGTCATTTGTTGATCTGTGGCGGCATAAGCCTTCCCCCCCCCCCTCATCAGTTTCAGAATAACGTACAAAATTCTATTTCCCTTGGAGTACGTTGTAACGGGATTTCAGCAGGATGCGGCCAATTCAACAGCAGGATTCTCTTCTGATCCCAAAACGCAGTCACCATCTGCTTCTTGACAATGATTTCCGGTTATTGGTTTCTTGGATAAGGGTTGCCAGCGTACTTCCACTCTATGAACTGGCATTTCTCTTCCTACTTCCACGTTTTTTTCGCCTTGTATCATTTTTTTAATAACATTTTGTTACCATATGCAGAATGGCAGCACTTAGCTACTGATGGCATAATACCCTACTTAGACACCTCTAATCTTAAATGTATATGTCACGGAATTTTAATTATTCCGATGGCATAAGTGATCGTCTGCGCTCCAGAGTATTTGTAAATTCAGATCGAAAACGAAATCATCATCGGGCGCGTGATCAGGAGCATCATCTCGCAGCAGCCAATGGGAGGGAAGCGAGCCTCTCTCCTGCGAGCTCGTGCAAAAAACGTCGTCGGAGAGGTAGAAGGAATTTAGCGTCTACCGAGGTAGGACAGCCCAAAAAGAAGCTCCTCGCTGAGAGCGACAGAGAACTTGGAATTTATATGGTTTTGCCAAAGCCGGAGAGAAAGGCTTGTTCCTGTGTGCTTTCTACTGAGACGACTACGGAGGCGGCGAGTGCCTCGTCGTTGGATTCTTTGCCGTGCCGAGAAGCATCTCTGGCGGAGAATGTTTACGCAACAAATTGCGTGCCGTCGCCGGTTAACAGAGGTGAATCCGTGATTTACTACGTAGTACCTCAGGAGCTACACTTTACAGCTGTTTATCAACTATACACGTTGGTGAGTGTATCGTTTACCATAGGCCTTAAAGCCAATGTTGTCCGAAATTCTTTCCCCGAGTTAAGTCGCCGTAGATTGCAATTTAACACGCGAGTGTGCGGGTTTTGGCCCGGAGGCATGACGGCGTATTTCCGGAGCGACCTCGGTTTCGTGTTTTTGCAATCCTAAATGGAATGTGTGTTATCATAATGTGTCATTTGTGACCTCATGTAGAATTATGTGTGGAAAGTTTATCTCAATGATGTGTAAATAGTTTGGAACCTTTTACTTTGATAATACTATTAATTATTGAACTTTACCGGACTTGGAACTTTACTATTTGTGACTGTACAATTATCATTACCCGTCAAATTATTATTTATATTTGTGTGGACAGTGAACTTTCGTGAGTGCGCCGTTTTGAGCTTTTGTTTGCTCTTGTGTGCTATTCGAAGTGTTGTATAACCTGTTTTTATATGCTAGGTACATTTGCCATAAATTACAATATTTGCATTTAGTCTTAAAACTTAATTGCTGTATTGTCATTTTGTATTTAAATTATTGTTAACTGGAAAGGTTGACTATAGCCATTTGATTTTCAAGGTCGACCCAGTTAAAGTGCTATTTATAAGTTTAGCTTATCTCTTACGGGATTAACTTTTGGATTAAATAGATCTTGTGTAGTTATTAAATGATGAATCTTGAGATTAATGATAATTTTGCTTAATATTTATTTTATTGCAATTTGTCATTTGAAGTCATTTATTATTTATAGCTTTGTATGCTTTGTTTAACGCTTAAGCATAATTCTGTATCTATTTGACTATATTTTATTACAAGGTTTTAGGTTACAGACCTTGAATGTAATTCACTGCTAGTATAAGTGAACTTTGAGGCTTAGGTTTAACTTGTAAGTTTTATAGTTAAGCTTAGACTTTTGAGTTACTTTGAGGTGCGCCTTAATTATAAGATAATTTCTTATTTACATTTTTCTGTATTTATTAGCAGTGTTGTGATTTGTTTTCGTTATCTCTATTTTTGGTTGTGAGGTTCTTATTTGGTTCCTCACTTAGTTGACCATTTTATTTTATATTAATAAACTTCATTATTTACTTTTATTTAATTTTTGTGTGCTGTTGCATGTTATTAAAATTTCCACTGCGCTACTCCTAAATTTATCTTTAATACATGTGACAGTATACAAGGGTAAACCAAGTCAGAGAAATTCTACGACAATGGGAGTAATACGCGGCAAAATTTTATACTTTAAAACATACAGGCCCCTTCATTTCAATATATGGAGATTTCATTGTAATACGTTTCATAAAGCCGTTGTTCAAATGAAATAAACATATATGTCTTATTGACTTTTTACATTCAAAATCATTGAATTCATTTAACGAAAATGTCTTTTCCAATTCAGAAAAAATGAGCATATCAAGATTAAAGCAAAGATGTATGCAGTATATCACAGATATTAAAAAAACACAACAACAACGAGTTTTAGTTTTGTATTTCTATGGCGTTCTTGGTCGTTCATTTTAAAGCAAAGATAAATTCGTTTGTAACTCGCGATAATTTCATGAAGTGTCTCTCTGATTTCTTGGAAAGAGTCGGTTGTTTCTCATTGTCATCCTGGAGGACGCAATGGTACCTTCGGGACCGGGTTCCAGATGATTTAATGGTAGGCAACAGGCTTCCTCGACGTAAGAAATAAATGCGTCCCTTTTTTTTTTTTTTTTTTTTAAACCCTCTCCGAAGCGAAGGTCGCTACTTTAATTACAGTCCACGCAAACGTTTCCCCGGAATGAAGTTTTACAGCTTGCATGGCAAATTTTTTATCGCAGAGTCCCATATATATCAAATTTCTTGAATTTTACAAGCTGCCAGACTCTCTAGGAAAATGTAAAAAAGTGAAAATTTAAAAAAAAAAAATCTGCGTCATCTCGCTAAATTTCAGTCAGGCGACTTAAAAAAGTACTCATTAGTTAATTGATTCTAATAGTGTGGCCACATGATTTAGTCATCATCCCTGTCTCGTCGTTTTTTGTGCAGATAAAGTTGAAGGGATTATTAGCTAGTGCTCTTACGTTTATGTAGTAACTCCAAAACAATTACCCATTAGGCAAATTTCGCTTTTACATTCCTTTGTGCTTAAGCAATTCTGATCTCTTTTAAATACCGTGTTAGAGTTATTGTGAGACTTCATTGTGATAGAAATGAGATTTAGGAAATCAACAATCCGCAATTGTTTATCATGAGCTGTGCCAAAATTTCCCATCATAGCTGCAGAAGACCATCATAAAATTTGAAGTATATAAGAATTTATGGATTATAAAACCGAGTTTTCTATGTTTTTATTAACTTTTCGTCAATATATTCAGCTTTTTGAAGTTTTTATTAAATCTTTGGCCATAACATTAAACTTTTGTCTGTTTCTTATTGGCCAAAAAATCAATAGCCTGAATTTTTATGAATCTATACGTCAGTATACATTAAGTATTGGCGGTTTTTATGTTCTATTTGGCAAATTGTTCTATTCTTAGATGTTTTTGATTGTCATTTGTCTACTAAATTCAATTGTGCTCGAAGAAAAAGTTCTCTAAAAAACTGGCTGTAGTGTTTTAGATTCTATAGCAATTCTTAGTTTAACTAATCCAAATGTTGAGATTTTTTGAGATTGATTGTTAAATAAAGAGTATTGTTACAGTTTTAGTCAGACAGTTGTTTTCGACACTTGTTTTTTGTTCCAAAGGTTTCAGAACCAAAAAAAAGGAATGTTTTGTGCTACCTATAATTATTTTACTATCCGGCCAAATTATTGGACACCAGACATACAGACTCCTAGTACAAAGAAAGTGTGAACCACTAACTAACAGATTTGTCTTTGTGGATCAGAGATTCTCACTTTCTTTATACTCTACCTTGCTCTACTGTATATGTTATTGGAACGGACACTTCCCAATTTACATGAAATCTGACCTGCGCATTGGAACTCATGCTCGTACATCAACAGCTAGGTATATTCTTCCTAATCACAAACGGTTCGGTCCACTGTGCTGGCTGCACGTCACGTGACCTGTTTTGGGTATAAATTCAACTAACCAACATTTACGTCGGCAGTTTAGATTACAAATCTTAGCAATGATGGTAAAAGGGAAAGATCTAAAACCGATTTTGGACGTGGCATGACCGTAGTTGCGCGACGTCTGGATGAAGCATCTCCGAGACGGCAGTTCTCGGGAATGTTTCTCGTACAAGTCTGAAGGGTGTATCCAGAATGGTTCACCGCACAGAAAAAGAGGTCGGGTCAGCGCACTCTAGTGGAAGGAAACAGCTTGTTGATGAGTGGTCAGCGGAGGCTGGCTAGATTTACGCAAGTCAACAGACAGGCCACTATTGCCCCATTGACATCCGAAATTAACCTTGCTGTTCAGACTACCATCTCGCATGGACCTATGCTCTTGCGGACAGGGTGCAAACGCCGAACAGGAAAGTACGCCTTCTGTGTGCAATGTAATACTAGAACAGGTCGCTTGGTCCGCTAAGTCGAAATTCCTGGTGCATCATGTTGATGGCAGAAACAGAATTTTGCGCAAATAACATGAAACTATGAACCCATCATGTCTATCGACAACTGTTCAAACCGGTAGGGGCAGTGTTATTGTGTTGGGAATTTTCCCTGGCACAGGTTGGATAAATTTATGTTGACATGTTATCCGCACGCATATGAGTACTTCCAGCAGGATAATGCGCCGATGCATAAAATCTGCATCACCAAGGAATGGGTCCAGGAACAAGATGATGACTTTTCTTTGCTTTTTTATATTCGCTGGATCTGATTCCGATTGAGCATTTGTGGGATGAACTGGAAAGGAATATTCGCTATACGCTTGCACCCCCCATTAAATGTCTGCATGGTACACACTTTCAGTACCTTGTTGAATCCTTGCCTCGGCAAATTCAGGCTATTTTGAAGGCGAAAGGAGGCACAACGGACCATTAGGTGGCCGGACGGTTAGTAACATAAGACTATTTTTATTTCGTTTTTTCATTAAGTAAACTCAGGAGTAAAATTACCCTCAAATCCGCGTACGAATAGTTGCGCATTCGATAGGAACACAGTCGATTTCTGGAATCAGAAAGTTAAAGCATCAGGAAATGGAAAGACGGAGCTGCATCCTCAGCCCCGCTCGAATCACAAATCTACAGTTGGCAAACAACATTGAGTCATCAGTGAAACGCTCGCACACAAATTTGAAAAGAATGCCGTGCTCTTCCATATCTTAGGTAGTCTTTACCTGGCTTTTCTGATTCTGATTTTCTTGTTCAGAATTGGTTGGGAGATATGAGATTGTGGTTTATGTAGGGAGAACATGGCTACGTGAACAGAACAAGAGCTGGAACAGGCGAAGCATGCATATTCATGGGAATTATATGGAAAAATTATGTCTAAAGGAAATATTAACTTATATTTTCAATTTTTCTTTTACCTCTTACATTGTGTATTCGGCATTTTGCTGTTAAATGTTTCTTTGTAAATAAATAAATAAATAAATGCCATGTGGTGGCCATCCATTTGAATGCCTCTTTAGAAAATCATCCTCAACTCGGGTCAACATGTCTTATTCTATGAAATGCATCTCTTTTGTGATTGCATCTTTCAAGTCTATTAAATTACGGGGTTTGTGAGCATAAATACGTTCTTCTTCACACAATCCCGAATCATGTTTAGTTCTCGTGCATGTCTGCGTGCAGATCGACTCGAACTCCTGATTACTGCCGCTCTGGCGATGTTTTCGGGCGTCTTTACGGTTCTTGCAGGGCCTGGTGGCTTTTTTCTTTGTTATTGTTCCTGTTGTTCTGAACGCCTCAACCCATCTTAACGTGTTTCGGCTTGCCATTCGGACCGACGTTGAAGTGGCGATGAAAGATCCGCTGTACTGTGACAATAGACTCACTATTTCGAATAAAAGTATCGTACGCGAAAACACGATGCTGTATCGTCCACTGCTTCATTGTGACTAAAATGGTAGGCCGCATTCAAGTGAATTACCTAACCTCAATCTCCCCTCCAGCGTAACAAAAATGCACTGGCTGTTTAAAAAACATCGGTTTCCCGTAAATCAGCCTGTATCTTATGAATATGCTTTTGCTTTTTAAAATTAAAATTAAAATAAATAATAATTTAATCGAGATGTTGCTTTAATATTGACGCAATCTCTGGGAAATCCTGCTAATAAATACAGATCAAAACACTAATCAAAAACAAAGATGATCTGAACAAGAAAACACGAAGATAGTGATATAAAATAAACCTACAGAATCATAGTAATGCTATCACCAGGATAAGACCAAATCTCATTTTTTCTTTGATGGTGCTATTGTCTCCACCAATCCACTGCTTCGTCAGAGGATCATAAAATCTAACAACTTCGATTCTTTTGAATTCATCAATTTCTCGAGCAATTTGGGAAGTTCTGGAAGGGTGAGGATCGCCCAGTGGTGACAGACAAATATGAAATTATTATAAAAATAAAAATTATTAATTTAGGTAATTATTCTAAAAAGTATCAGAAGTGGGCTCTAAATTTTCCCATTTTTATGTTAACCTTTAAATCTACACTGAATGCAGTAGTCCGTCAGATCTTCTTTGGAAGTTCATCAATATGAATGCTATGAAGATAATTAAAAATTTAATGACAGGCAGCCTTTGAACTTTGTCCATATTGGATTAGTTCCATTACGAAGACTAAAGTAGCAGTTTCAATGAATTTACGAAAATTAAAGAGAAAGCCTACAAAATGACAGTTTCGGGTGAGGATGAGTGGATGTGAAATTTGAATATCCTATATTCTTGGAAAAGAAATATAATTTCAATGTGAAAGGAGCAAAATTGATAAGGGAATTCCCACGATAGTATTTCATCTGTATTACATGTATTGTTATGTAGCTAAAGCATAATTAATTTACTTATTATTAAACACAAATACTTTGAGTGATTACTTTGACATGGCTCAAATAGAAGCTAAATTTTATGAAATAAATATGAGTAAGCTGCTAATGCATCTGTTGTTTATTGAATTAGTTATATCCATCAGGATGCGTCATTTTTAAAAGGGTTTTCAATTTGTTTCAAAGCATCACCCTTGTATATCGAGTCTGGTTGCTGGCCGTGTCATATTGGATGAATTTTAAATTAAACTGATTGTCTTCAGCGGAATTGCTTCAGTTTAAATTTCACTCACAATGTCAGCTGCTTGTCATTGGCTCTCTTCAGTTGAAAACTTTTGCAGTTCCCATTTCAATGTGCCTTTAAAATAATTGTAGAGCGCCTGTTTATCAGTGTGAACGCGTCATTTGAATTGCTTCTTTTTATCTATGCAGCGGGTTTGTAACGCTATCTGTGCACTTGGCTCTTTCCTAAAACATGGAATGCGTCGCTGTTAACGCCCACTTTTGAATTATTTTGCGCAATTTGTTCACCTCTGATGATTGAGAAGAGAGTTTTGCCGAGGAAGGAGAGAAAGTTCGTTTCAAGTGTATTTTATATGCCTAGGCCATTTGTAATCTGTCGCCACCTTTTGTCTGCTTTGCCTCCAATCGGCATTGCAAAGGAAATTGGATTATGTGCAACGCAGGATCATTAAATGAAAAACTATTAACATGGCCACCCAAACTCAGATGGCGGCGGTTGTGGTAATGGCAATGATAACGATGATGATAACGGCACTTTCCAGTTACCGTGAATATCTAGTGCCGAAAATAAATGAGAGGAATATAATTAAGAACATGGGCAAAATCGAATGGCGCAAAAGAAAGGATGAAATGTAAGAGATGCGACTGCTGATGTGAATATCTCGCTTTTCTTTCCGCATAATGTCTTTACATAATTTTTTCCCTCTCCCTTTCCTTCTTTTCTTCTCCACCATGTCAAGGCTGAAGGAATGTTAATTGAAAATGCTTCATGTAAAGTGATTTTCATGTGGAAACTGGAGTGGAAGATTAAAATCATTCCTTCTTTTCCTTTAACCTCGTTCGCCTGCACCCGACGGCTGCGTTTAATTTCCTGCGTTGTGGTTCCGATGCCTTTCCTCACCCCCATCCCCACCCACCCCATCCTACTCACAACCCACCCGTCGCTCTTTCTTCCTCTCCTCTCTTGATCTAATCGTTCTATAAACACGACAGCTTCGAAATGTGTCCTTCTGAAATATTATCGCCTCATCTGAATTGATTCTCTGGAAAGAAAAACTTTTTACTTTTATAGGTTCCCGAGTTCAGATTAGTTGAACAGAAATCGTATCAGTTGTGCATACAATTTTCTTTGGTTTGATCTTGATGAAAAAAAATGAAAAAAAAAATCTGATTAAATTTTATTTGAGTTTCAATTTTTCTCGAACATCAACTTATCAATGCCATCAAATGATTCAGTTCTTGATAATTGAGTTGACGGGTTGTAGCTGGATAACAGTTGTAAAGGAGGGAAATTCAGCAATGCAAAAGCAGCACAAAATTCTTCATATAATATATAAATTAAATTTTAAAGTCATTCCTGTAACTTTTAAAATTCTGAGATCTCGCAAGCATAAAATTAAACTCTTGATTCACTGTATTGTTGAGTTTGACTATTTAAAACCAGCGTGTAAAGTGTTGGAACTTAAATTTCCTTAAAGATTAATAAATGAAAGGTCTTAAGAGGATTTTTTCACGCCAAACCTCAGATGTTAATATTATTAATGAAAAATAGGAAAGAAAATTCCACAACCTGGGATCGAACCAGGAACCAGCCCTAAGGACATGTAGATAGCGTAATGCTTCCATGTCCACGGTGGCGCAATTGGTTGGCGCATCTGCACGGTGAGCAGAAAGTTCCTGGTTCGATCCCAGGCTGTGGAATTTTCTTTCCTATTTTTCATTAATAATATTAAATTTCCTGTTATATACTTCGAATTAAAGATAATACCAAATTGGACTTGTATACAGAGTGAACTAAAACAACAAGGACCAACTTCAGGAGGTGATTCCTCACAAGAAAAGTAATAAAAAAGTTCATATCAACTTGTGTCCGGAAATGTGTAGTTTCCATGGAAATGGCAATAATTGTAGGCAAATCATACGCCCATAGCAATACAAACGGTGTGTTTTTTCTGTTGCAGAGTTACTTTTCAGTTCATATCAGGAACAAGCAACACGGTTTCACATACGGAGAAGCACGTGGGAATGGTCGAGAGGCCGCACGGATGTACAGTCAACCAAAGGAAATGATCCACACGAGTTTAATCCTTAATATTACATTTCATGCTAATGTGTTGTTTTAATAGCTTTTTTAATTATAATTATTTAAATTTAATAATCTTAATAATGTTAACTCTAAATGTAATATTAAATTATTAAAAATAAATTAATATTGAAACGGTAAAACTTAAGAGTAAAATTCTTGTGTGGATTATTTCCCTTTGATGACTGTACCAAGAAAAGACCCCAATAGACTGTATCACCTGAATCACAAAACGTTTGCAACCATCTTTCGGCGTTTGTCTGAGAAGGGGTCCTTTGATTGAAGAGGGGGAATGCAGAGGGCGGCTATTTAAACTATCTTGACTTTCATGAGTGGGGGCACCTCAAAACTGTTGTGTATGCGGAGCCAGTTCCTGATGTGGAGACACTTGAACGTCAAGCATCCTGTGACGTTAGTTAGATACACCTGGAACATTCGAACGAGCGCGCCAATCCATGATGCGACATGTGAACGCTTGCATTGCATCCCAGGAAGCCACTTCGAACATCTTTTGTAACGTTGAGACAGTTATTGCTACAGTAATGTCATGTACTGTCCTAATTGCTCTATTACAGACAAACCATTCATTTCCGGACCTATGTTCATATGAGGTTTTTTGTTCTTTTTCTAGCCAGGAATCACCCCCCCCCCCCCCTGAAGTGTTGCAGATAACTACAGGGCAGTATAACGGGAAGCCTACCCGCTCGATTGCAGGGGCTGGCTCAGTCGATTGGAGGGAAATGAAGGTGGCCTGCAGCAGCCAGCAGTTTCCACAGCCGGGGAGGGGGGGGGGGTGAACGTCAAAACTGTCATGTTTTTGATAAAATTACCCAATTATCATTTGACGTCGAGCCGGCCCCTGCAATCGAGCGGGTAGGCTTCCCGTTATACTGCCCTGTAGTTATCTGCAACACCCAGTACAAGGTGTGGCAATTAAATACACGGACAGAGGCCGCTGAATAAAATGTAAACAAAAATTCAACATGTCAAGACACTCTTTGTATGAGTCACCTATGCACTGCAGCTGCATAGATTTTTTTTAGCAGCGTAAACGATGCATGTTCAGGCACGCATTATCGCGTATTTAATTTCCACATCTTGTGTAATTGTTTGCATTACGTAATAATTTACAATAAATGTTGAAACTGAGAACTTTTTTATCGAGCTCTACTCGACGACAGGTATTTGCAGTATTTGCAGTATTTGCAGCAACACTTTTCAACATATCGTAGAAATTATTGCTCGATAGTAGAAAATAAAATAATAAGCCAAAAACTCTGGACACATGAACACAAGAAGGAAAACAAGAGGAAATCGTCCTTGTTTCGAATCGTTTACACCCTTGGCCTCCAATTTGTACATCTGGGTCTTAAACATTTGTTTTGTGGATTGGTGATTTCCTCTTTTGTCCCTTCTTGTATTGCAGTAATAATATTGCCCTTTAATAAGCTTACGTCTCCGCATCACTTTCTTAGACACATTCTTTGAGATAACATCAAAGAAAGAAATATAGTGCTGTCAGATCAGGTGATCGAGGTGCCATGCCATTTCTTAGCCGTACTTTAGCACTACTTACTTCTCTGAACATCTGAAATAGACAATGTATTATTAATTTGTATTGATAATTTATTCGGCACATCTCGGGATGCACTCTAACGCAATCTGAAGACGTTTGAAAGAGTGGCTTTTCGTATACAGAAATTCATCTTCAAATAACACTCTAGAATGAACAGCTCATTTCGAACACAAAACTCCATGTTGAATTGTGCCCGTCTCTCAAGTATAAAACGAAGTTTTACAGCGCAAATTTCAAAATGGCATATAATGGAAGGTATTACTGAAAATATATGTTGCAGGACATTAGGATCATTCTGTATCATTAAAAGCTAGCTTCCTAACATATATCTTCATTAAAACTATATTGTATGAATAATATTATAAATATCGAATAGGTTCTCGATCAATAGTATTTCTTTAGACACGAACCATTGTGCTCAATCACTCTGGCAGGCACAAAAACAAAATCAAAACAAGAAATTAATCCCTTCCGAGGAGGGTTTAGGATAGTAGCGGAAGCTCTGCGGTCATCTATTTTTACTCCTTTATATGCAATTTTTAATCCCCCCCCCCCATCTCCAAGTTTTTTAATCAAAAAATTGATTTTCCCGAATGTAGTATTTAGAGTTATGTAGCAATTTTTAAGCACACTAATTAGTTCAAAGGAAGGCTGAAAAACGTTAATAAAGCTTTTCAGTAAGAAGTTTTCTTCACATTCTGCTTTTTTTACTGTTAGCGTTGTTGTAAATTGGTTTAGATCTCATACATTGGCGCAGTCTTCTAACGAGAATCAATAGTTAATAAAGTTTAGGAAGTAGGATAAAAAGTTGTCATTAACGTGAAAATAGTAACCCTTCTGTAAGGTATAACATTATTCCCAAATTCCGAACTACCTACAGGACAACAAAAATCTTAACGGATCTCTCTCCCCATGACTTTTTTCATATTCAGGACTGTTGAAAAAGCCTTTAAGGTTTCATCTCCGATCAAGATGCCCTTATTGTAGAGGAATGGTTTCGGCTCCAGCCCACCAGCTTCTTTGCGGAAAATATACAGAAACGTTGGTGACTAGATTTAGGCACAACTGAACGTCTAAGTGTATTGGTATTGCCAAATTACTCATGTTCTGGAGTTGTACTGCAGGTTATGTTCCATTTGTGAATTGATTAATTTCTGGTTATTATCCTAAATACGAACGTTGAATTAGTGAAGTTCATTTATGCGGCGTGTATTTCTCGTATGTTTAGTTCTGGAGGACAATAGAGTTTAGGTGAGCACCAATACTAAATGCAAGATTTTCTTCCTTTTATTTAATGATTAAGAACTACATTAATTTTTTAATGTTTGAGAATTGTTTTTGTCTAATTTCTATTAGAAACATTACTTTAATATTAAATTCTAAATCAAACCTATTTTATCAGGTTTTATAATTTCAGGATTTTTTTTTTAAGTCATTGACTTTTCTTCTGTCATATTTACGAAAAGTTACTATCCTATTTTGGCTGCTTGGCCGATCAGCTGTTTTAGTGACTCCCTCCTTATTTCTATTCATTATTTCTTCCCGGAATTTTTGGAAAATTCGAGCGGAAAACTACATGACAAAAATTTACTGTCAATTGCGATATTTTGCCCTGCCATTCGATTTTCTCATTGCCTCTGTCAGGATCTACAAAACTTGACAAATTTTTAGATTAGAATTTAAGTTTTCACTATTTTTCTACGGGCGAGTTGTTTTAAATTTATTTTATTTAATTACTATAATTTCGTCAGATAAGTCAACAAGAAATATGTTATTTGCCAAACGAATTAATAAAATGTTAAGCTTTATTAGCTCTTTTTTATAAATAACACTGGCCAACAAAATTTAAGATTTTTCTTGTGACAAAATGAAAGTGGGTGATTTTTGGTAGTATTTTTTCTGCTGATTACGAATATAATTTTTAAATTTCTCTAGCACGCACAGCTTTCTTGTTTTACAATGAAACATTTTTAAATCATTCTAGTAAATTTCCTTGGGCCCCAAAATATGGATACTTTAACATTGTAGCCGCTTCTCTTCACACCCATTACTTTAACTTAGAAGTTTCGATGTGCATAACTTGGAAACTTGACGTGATAGAAAAAAATCTAAAAGCAGATTCGGATTCTACATACAAATTAATACTAAGAACACTATGTGTGGTCTAGTTGCAAAATGTGTGTTGACTAGTATAATGTTTCTATTTATTCAATTTACCAATAAGCGTTAACATAGATTGGTTGTAGATATTATTGCCAACAAAATGGAATCACCATTGTTACATAATTACCTTGTTCACCATCTAAAGAGTTTAACTAAAACAGATTATTACTGATTAATTGGGCATACTTTCCTCCTAGCAACAGCCTTAATGATTCTGTTAATTATTGGATAAAATCTTACGTATTTAACAAAATTTAATTTAAGCTTATTTAACTATGTGTTGCGATTAATTTTAGTGGTTTCGACAACACTGCGAGTCAGATAAGTCCGTACTTCGACCAAAATTCGTGGTTTTTCTCCCCCTGTCTCCATAATTTAATTACAATAATCCATCAATTTCCATTAAACTTTATTAAATTTTATCAATCAACTGTAAAATGCAAATCAGATCAGCTGACTAACAAATGAATCTGCTCTGATAAGCTTGCTAACTGATCAGATTAAAAGCAGATAAGTGCACACAAATCATTATAGAACGACTAATTGAAAACCAAAATTCTGCCTTATTAGATGTGATTACATACCAATGTGATTCCACCAATAAATCATTAGAGATGATAAAAATCGTCAAGTTGATACACAGAGACATTCTTAAAGATTGGCTTTTGACAGCCTGTCAAATAATGCATATTAGATGAGATATCTAATTAGGAAGAGCTTCTCAAACGCTTTAATCAATTGGGAAGGAGCCATCATAAATTCAGAAGAAGAAACGCAATTTCAGTGCTTATTTTTAGGTTACCTAAGCCGGATATAAAAAATATTCACCTCATTAAGAAAATTAAGTTTTGAACGTTTCCTTAGCGACAAGGCCGTTGGGTCTCTTTTTAAGAAGAAATTTTCTTCTTCCGCGAGAACCTTAACCGTTGACAATGGCAGACGTGTGAAATTTTTATCATTAATTCCGATTCAATTGTAAATTTTTACACACGTTGCTTTTAGCTTAATTAGTTGAACGGAAATAAAACATTGAGGAATAATTGGTTTTCCACCGACATTGAAATGAACACCTGTTGATAGATTCGATTTGGAAATGGCGTTAGGCGTATTTTGCAGCCATTTTCCACGGTTGATCTGATGTTTGTTGACACTGACGATGTTAACATCACATTCAACATTGTCATCCAACCTACATGTCGATAACTAGGATAACCTAATTGAACCGCGAGCCATTTTCGGTAATGACGTGCACAATTTTAGATAGTGAAAAGAAATCGCACTTCAAAATACGGAGAAACTCTTATTTTATACTTACTCAAGACATGATTTCCTACATAAGATATGTTTAGAAAATTAAGAATTCTCAGGAGAAACGAAACTGGAAGCTTTGCTCTTGATAACATTTTATTTTTAAATGATTTTAAAACATTTTATTTTAATTTCAGAATATGCTTTTATTATGCACCTACAATTACGAGGGGCGATTGATAAATAAGGTCTCCATGGCTGTAACTTTTTTATTTGTTAACCGATTTTCAAAATTCTTTTTGTATCTTATATTCACATTTGTCCTCTATGTAATGCACTATTCACTTTTTGACATAGTCCTCATCCCTTTCCACGCATTATACCAACGCGTGGACTAGTTGGGTGAACCCGTCGGAGAGGAATTCCGGAGTTGTTGTCGACACCAGGATTGAATGGCAGCTTTGGACCCTCTTCTGGAGTACGATAACGTCCGCCCGCACACGAGTCACCACACACCAGAGGCGTTGCAGCGCCTACAGTTCAAAGATGAAAAATTGCACTTCAAAATGAAAGACTTTGCACATTGCGACTTTCACCACTTCCCAAAGAAGAAAGAGCCCCTTAAGGGACACGAGTTGGTTCTGACGGCGAGGTAAACGCTGCCATTCAATCCTGGTGTCGACAACAACTCCGGGATTCCTCTCCGACGGGTTCACCCAACTAGTCACGCGTTGGCGCAATGCTTGGAAAGGAATGGGGACTAAGTCGAAAAGTGAATAGTGCATTACATAGAGGACAAATGTGAGTATAAGATACATAAAGAATTTTGAAAATCGGTTAACAAATAAAAAAGTTACAGCCATGGAGACCTTATTTATCAATCGCCCTTCGTATATAGTTTCCTAAATTTGCCTCATTAATTTTGTTATCATTTACACTTATTTTGGTATTTCATTCATAGCCAATACATTCGCCAAAGAATCTGGATATAATTTTTAAAATAGCTTAGAATAATTATTTTTATTCCTTTTTTGAGTTTAGTTCTTCTGTATTCAAAAATTAAACATAAATGTAGAAAAAATTTATATGTGAAATGAAATAGTAACTTAAAAAATATACACAAAAATTAGCGTCATCTATTTTTTTTATTCCAGAAATAAACAGTTTATTAATTTTCTTCACCCCAGCATTTCGATTTCCAAAGAATGATCATTGAAGCTCGTTTACAGGAATATCTTTTAATCGCGAAGTTCTGAAATCGAAACTTAAAGAGGAATCGTTGCGAGAAGAATGGAGCTATTTTTACTGGTTTTATGATGTCCGTCTGTCTGTCACTTTCATATTTTTTACGTTTTTTGACATAGAAGGTTGAAATTCGGAACGTAGCTTATCATGAGCAGGTGCTACTACACAATTTCGGCAAATTGTTATCCCCAAGCCAAGAAATAATGTGGATAATAAAATGCTACAAACAACTTGAAGATATGGTGTCGAAATTTCTGGTAATGGTGAACTGAATGCGAAGTGCAATTTTAGTATGACTTCCCTTCATCTATTTCTTAAGTTTGCCGCTTTGTCACCTGTAACGAATATGTCGTTTAATACTTATTTTGAAACTTAAAATATATACTAAAGAGTAACAGCTACTCTCATTTTTAATATAAGCAGTGCAATCTTGATAATACAGCCTTACAGTATGCTTGACACACAAAACCACTATGATGACTCACTGATGATGAGAGCGTAGTTCTTGAAATGTACATCTGAGTCATTATTAAATGTTTTTCGTGGATTGGTGGGTTTTTTGTCCTTTTCTTATAATACAGCCTAAAGTTGATCACTGCTTTGAAAATAACAGAATATCGTATAAAATCTCGACAGTTTATATAGGGTGAGTCTGAAACCCTGTCACAAACTTCGCATGCGTATTCCCCATGGCCAAATAAGGAACAAATGTCCTATCAACATGGGTCTGGAACTCAACCGTTAACGAGAAAAATGGTGTCCAAATGTGGGTGCCCCTGTGAGGTTTGTTTTACAAATATTGTTCCAGATGACGTCCATGTGCGCAATACAGGAGGTCACACATCTCTAAAACGAACGGCGAACATGTTCTAACATTCCTGTGCGGTTCCTAATGGCATCCAATTAGGCGAAAATGCGGACACATAGCTCATTCGCATCATGTGCGGGTTTTGCATGCACGTTATCCTTAACATGCCCCCACAGATAGAAATCAAGACAATTAAGGTCGGGAGAACGAGGAGGCCATGCCACTGGCCCCGCACGTCCAATCCATATTGCGGGAAAGCGGTCATTCAGAAACTGACGTTCAACCACGCTGAAATGTACCGGAGCGCCATCGTGCATAAACCACATGTCCAGTCGCCACTGCAAAGTGTTATCTAGCAGCTGCGGCAGGATATCGTGCATCAGTTTTTCCAAGAACGTCCGGTGAAACGGTCCGGTCAATCTCGCGGGCAAACGTATGGGGCCGATCAAGTGATCCCCGATGATCCCGCCATTTTGGACGCCATTTTTCTCGTTAACGGTTGAGCTTCAGACCCATGTTGATAACATTTGTTTCTTATTTGGCCATGGGGAGTACGCATGCGAAGTTTGTGACAGGGTTTCAGACTCACCCTGTATATTAAAACAGCAATTTGCTTAAAATAATTGTATAAAACTATTATACAGGGAAATGGGCTCTCGCGATCATTGAGCGACATTAGATAGATGAATTTAATGGGTCTCGCAAGCGTATTTTGACAGATTTCGACACAATGAATAAAAATGTAGCACCATTGGGCCTTTCTGCTTCCAACAGTACAACTTATATACCCGGCCGATTAGAACTTGAATTTATAAGTGGTCTCTGAAAAGTTTCGTGGATTTGAGTGGTTTAACGATAACGTGAAGCCGAAAACGCAAGCAGTCACGCAATATCGAAATTCTAAAGCAGTTCACTATTTTTTAATGAAATAAATTGTCATTGACAAGTTCAAAAGAAAGGTTAATACATGTACATGAATTTTCAGTAGAATTAATGCTATGGCATATGTGTATATTAGCAAACGATGACCATTCTTCATTTATGTAACCAAGTTTGATGTCACAAGTAGACAGGCATCTCATTATTTATCTGCAATGTAAGACTCTGTATGCAAGTTTTGATGTATTTAAATTTTATTTTGAGAGGCATAGGGAGCGTTTTAATTAAGAATAAGCAAATCACCGTAAATTAAAATGGATTTTGCGCTCATTCTTGAGGGACACTTGATCATTTTGGCCATTACCAATAGAGATTGCTAAAAGGAAGAAAAATGCACTCTCGTGATCAGTTCACGAACAAACTGAAATATTATCGCTATTTCTTGACAAGTTTCTATCCTCTTCTCCCCTTTCCATGTGGAGAAAAAGTCTCATGATCATATTAGTCTTTTCCTCCGTAATGGAAACTTTAATTGGACTCAAGTTGTACGAATTGATTAATTTAAATTTGTGATTGTTTTGTCTGAAACTCACTTTGAAAATAAGCAAATTATCCCCTTAACTCTAAAAAAATTATGCACCATAGAGATACTGAAAATATCAATGTCTGCATATTCCTAATATACTTAATGATTTTAGTAAACTCCGAAGTAAAGTAACCTACAGTACTTGTATATAGAATCGCGTATTTTAGCCCATCATATCTTTAACAGTGACAAAAAATTATTTCTACTTACAAAGTCTGCTATATTTTGCGTCTACTCTCGGCAGGTTTTAATCGATGCTTTTGAAGATGTGTGAATAAGTTTTAAAGCAACTTAAGTTTTAAGGTGACAAGCCGGACAAGAATTCCTAAGATATTTTGAGGCGAGAAATTCTTAAGGAGGGTTTCGCGGAAAAAGAGGCGAGATGCTTGAAGTGGATACATGGGAAGAGATTTTTGAAATTACAACATCTAGTTTAAATCGGGGGCTCTTGGAGAGAAACGTTTCGCGGTTAGATCCCGAGGGTTATGTGTGAAAATTTTCGAATCAATTGGATTGAGCGTCTCCAGTAAGATACAGAATCTGGCATTGGGGCTCCAAGGGAGTATAGTGTTCATAATTCGATCATAGGCGAGAGAAGAAGAGGAGCGACTAACGCCGTGAAGGCCGTAAAACTCGGGATAAAATCCTTAGCTAAATAAAAGCTTAAGGGATGTTGACAGTAATCTCTGACGTAATCAGTTTGCTTTCTGTAGCAGTTTCACTCACTTGTAATTTGGAACGAAGCAGTGCATTATTTCTTTTTAAGATCGTTGTCTCTGTTTATTAGATTAGTTTTCATTGTGATGTAAGGATAAGTGCGTTCCACAGTATTAAGAAGCATATGCTTTCTTACTGAAATAAAGTGGAAATTTCATTTAATCTACGTACTCTCTTGATGCACAGTATATAACATTTAACCAGCTCTTTGAGATGAAGCTGCAAAGTAGAGCGAAGATCAGGAATCCATTATTAACAGTTTTAAATCATTGCGTTATTATTTCATATTCCATCGGCACTTATGTATTAAACTTCGGGGGTTTTTCACCTATCAAAGATTCTCTAAACTATATTAAACTCGTAGCATATGTGTTATTGTAATTAAAATACATAAAATTACACAATGAATTTATACGTTAATCTTGTTGATGCCTCCCCCCCCCCTTATGGTTTTTAAATATCCAAAACAGAGGGGAGAATTAGAACTCAGTCTTATAACTATTAACATCATTTTCTGTGGATCTCATTTCCAAATCAATATTTACTGAAGCGTCTTCAATTAAGAAGCTTTGGGTGAACAATGTAGAAAGAAATGGTGCAGTCACGTTGAATTTTAGAATAAGAGTATTCAATATATTTTCTGTAATTAAAATTGGAATTTTGGTCCGAGAACAGTTTCAATAATTGAAACATAATGTATATTTATATGGCTAAATTACTTATTATATCTGTTAATTTTACCGCATTAAATCCAGTTTATAGCGTCGTAATATGGTCAATATATTCCCAAGAGGGAATACAATTTGCCATACGTAAATATAGTAACCCGAAATAAATTTATTAATATGTCAATTCGATCAATGCTAATGGCTTCTGTAAATGAATATATAAATTAAATTTTATAACATTTCAGTTTTAAATAATAAATTAATATTACCTAGGCCACTGTCTATTTTAATTTTATATTTTAAACTATTTTTGATAGTTAATTTCAACGAATTCTAGTTTTATTCTCTTGCCCAAAACGAATGTCATCGGATACATAAACTTCAAAGAGCAATGTAGGGATCATTAAAAGCAAATATTGATTGATTTATTGATTGATTCATCACTGATCAATTGAACATCAATGAGCTGCCTTGTAGAGCGCAACGGACGGGAGTTAACGCATCAGAAGCTCATTTTCACCATGTGGTTGTGTTACAAATCTACAACCTCGTACTTATATTTATCAACGATTTTTTTTAACCACCCATGTTGAACTTTTTGAAATTGCTCCATTCTATGATTTCACTGAATATAGTATTCATCATTGCTCCTCTCGTGAATTTTTCTTGGTTGAGTATCCATAATTTGCTAGTCTTTTCCGGACATACTTTCTATTTATTGGACATTTGCCCTGCCAAAACGTAATTATTTATCACTTAGTAATTATGACTCTGTTATACACTCACTTCCAAAAGTTAAGCACGGGGAAAAAATGTTAACTTCCGTAAGCCAATCTGAATTAAAGATGCTAAAATTTGCTCCAAATGTAGAAGGAAGTATGCAAATATGTTAGGTGACAGCCAATCACAATTTCGCGTCGAGAAATATGCAAAACAGGCAGTCGTATAAGAAGCCGACATTGTGAAGGGTTATAGGAGTTGCATATAAGTGCTGGTAAAAGGTGTTTAGAACATTCGTAAGAATTTGTTTTCAAGCTAGACGTGTTTCTATGGCTTCCAGACGACGAATGGAAGATTCTGAACGCTGGCGGGCTGTTGGACGCATTGAAGCAGGACAGTCTATCACAGATGTTGCTCGTTTCTTCGGCGTTCATCATTCCGTCATTTCACGATTATGGAAACAATTCCAAACCAGCCAAACAGTTGTCCGAAGACCTGTAGCCGGTCGTCCAAGGGTTACGACCCCCTCGGAAGATCGCTATATTGCTGTTGTAGCCAAGCGGAATCGAAGATCGACCTCCATACAGGTGACATCTATGGTTGCAGCGGCCATTGGTAAGACGATATCTGCCACTACTGTTCGTCGAAGGCTACACATGAATGGTCTGTACGCCCGGGTACCACGAGTTTGTGTTCCTTTATCCGTCCAATCCAGACAGGCACGATTACAGTGGTGCCGCCAGCATGTGAATTGGACTGTGTCGGATTGGGGCAACGTTATGTTCACAGATGAGTCCAGATTTGCCCTACAACCCGATGATAAGCATCTGGAGGGAACAAGGCACACGCAATCGGCCCGAGAACATCATCGAACATCACGCATTCCGCGGTGGAAGCATCATGGTCTGGGCAGGGATTGCATTGGGATATCGCACCGACCTGCACATCTACAGGCGAGTTTCTGTGATGGCTGTACGGTATCGAGATGAAGTCCTAGACCCCATTGTGAAACTGTACGCTGGAGCAGTTGGTCCTTCTTTCGTTTTAATGGACGATAATGCCCGTCCCCATAGAGCTGCCATCGTTGACGACTTTCTGGAGAGTGAGGGGATTGCGCGTATGGAGTGGCCGGCTTACTCGCCGGACCTTAATCCCATTGAAAATCTTTGGGATGCCCTCGGCCGTGCTGTATGTAGACGTTTCCCACCTCCAGCCACTCTTAACGATTTGGAAACTGCCCTACAGGAGGGATGGCTATTACTGGACTCTGCGGTGGTTGATCACCTCGTAACAAGCATGATCACACGCTGTACACTTTGTATGACGTTGAGGGGTGCTCACATACCCTATTAATGTCTTTTTTGTTGTTTGTTTTGCATTTAAACATCATTTCGTTAATGACGCAAATATGTCATCTTATAATTTATGTAAATTCAATATTTTTTTTAATCTCTGTATGTAATTCTTTGTTTTGTTTCATGAATAGACATAGAGATACTTACTTTCACCAGTTCATGTCAATCAAAGCAGTGCTTGTCCATTTTTTGTTATTTTACCTCTCCGTGCTTAACTTTTGGAAGTGAGTATATAATGACTAATAACACTGGCCGTCAGTGGTTTTCTTAAGAGAGTATAATTTTAACTGTCTTGTGGATCAGAGAGTATAATTTCAACTGTCTTGTGGATCAGAGAGTATAATTTCAACTGTCTTGGTGCTGACTTCGAAAATGGGGGCATTATTTCTCTAAAGTCTCCAGTCTTTTTTTTTTTTTTTAACGGATAGGGTTGTTTTTTTTTCTTTTTTTGTTAAAATTATTGCTGAAAATAGACTGTTACATCAAGCATGTATCTTTGTTTCAAGCCTTCTAAAATGAGAGAAAAAATCATGTAAATATGTAGTAAAATTATTCTCTATGATTCATTTTTTTTTTTACATAAGTTGGAAAGAACGTAGAAGAATCTGACTGATATGGAGAGCTGGCAGACCTGTTCCTCACAATGTATAACAACCAATCCAAATGCCACAAGGAATATGAAGGTTCTATTCCTAATATAAATTTAGTGATGCAGAGTTCCAGCCTGATCAAGAAAACAATGAAGAAAAAAGGAATTCAGATTACAGGAAATACTATTGAATCTCACAAAATTAACCAAGCAAAAGTGAATAATTGAGATTTGAATTTGTCTAAAATACAGACATAATTTTTAGTTTCAAGAGTGAAAGACTGGATTATTCTTGAAAAGGAAATAAAATGTTATATCCGTCAAAGACAGAAGGCATTAGAACGCCTATTCTGCATGCTGAATGATTTAATTTACTGTAATGATGTAGAGTCATTATTAGATGAAGTAGGAGAGCAATGCAATCTCTGGGAATATCCTAGGAGACTTTTTTGACGGATTCTTCAGAAACCATTTTGAAAACCCGTCATCTTCACAATGGAAATGTGACTCCGTCTTTCCTCCATACTTGTGCAGTCGCATAACATGAAATTTTTATTGACAACGATACGAGATGCATTTTTGATATTTAAAGATATAAACGTGGTATTTCTTGGATCACAAAGTTTGATACTTCTTATTTGAATGGAACGGTAGAAACGGGCAAAAATACTTTATCAAGAAACAGTGGACAAAAAGGAAGAAAGTTAGCACCAGAAAAGGAAAATGTCTTTTTTGAGCATCTTTTGAATGTGAGAAAGGGTATTTTTATCATTGCGTATGAAACTTAGTTTAATAAAGAATTTAGTCAAAGAGGTGGATAGAATGTAAAATTTTATAAAGAACAAGTTTTCTATAAAAATGATGCAAAAATCAAAGAGTAAATATATTTTAGTCCACAGCTAAGGGAACTCATAAAGTTTCCAGATTTAGAGCAAACTTAATCTTGTTTTATAGGGAGACCGATTTATAGGGATTATTTCAAAACATCTTGACAATTGGCATACTTGGTTAGAGAAGCGACAGGGAAAGTCTTGGTCCCTCGTTCCAGTCCAGGTCGAAAAGTTTTTCCTTCCCTTTTCTACACTTTAATTATGAAACCGCTATATACGAAGTCTTTTCTTACCAACAACGGAGTCTTTCTATGACTATGCGCGCTCAACGTTTTTCGTTTTCCCGGTTTATTTTGCAAGCATTAAAAGTAACTTTAGATGGGTAACATATTTCGAGTTGGTGTGAAACTGTGAGACACAGGTTCGGGTGGTTCCCTTGTAAGTGACCGACATGGTGGATGTCTCCATCAGGATATATGAACGATGGCAGCTTGCTACCAAAGAAAATGCGGATTTCTTCCAGATATTCAAAAACATGATTTTATGAAAATCCAATAAGTGCATTGTTAGTATGCTTACTGTACATGCAGTATATTGTGTCTGGTATTGGAATGTCTCAAACCTTGCCCCCTCCCGTGTGTAAATTTGGCAAACCGATTTGAATTCGACGAAAAACATATTGCAAAAAAAAACCACAAAAAGCACTTATTAAAATAAATTCAACATAAGAAAAGTAGATTTTTATCGATCTTGTGCAATTATTCGAAATACGCTGATGTTTGTGCCTGATTAAAAAATTACAATTGTTCCAGATCTTTTTGATCTTCATAAGATTCGATGATTTTGCATTATATAGAAAAGAAAAGTTTATTTTTCCTAAGTGTTTCTTGATTTATAACCTTACTTGTTTTTCTTATTGGCATATAATTTCTAAAGATAAAATTAATATTTGAAAATTAAAAAGGATAGAAGTTTGACAAAAATGCCAACTTTGATCCTTCAAAAAGTTAGCTTTCATGCATTATGTTTAAACAAATTTTTCTAAGGTGACCATCAAACTTTAAGTGTACTATTAAAACTATCAAGAAGTAAATGGTGAAGTTTACGTGAAGAAATTCTAAGAACGATTAGAATTGTGTAACACATTGCGAATTCCTACAAACACTCAGGACTATAAACCGACTTAAAATGATCTTTTATGACCTTATTTTCTTTTGGGAAGACTTATAAAAACGAGCACAACATTGTATAGGGAGCCATTTTTCGTTTATGATAAGATCAATATTTACGACGACAATACGCATGGAAATACTTTGTAAATGGGGAGAAAGGGTGCCCAAGTGATTATTTGCTCAGGCTCGATTTATCTCGCTTGTGCCAATAATTGACACCAAAAATCACGTAATTGGGTGGGCGCGATTTTGTTTTTGAAATTCGGTCTAAACGGCGAGGATTACCAATAGCTTGAGCACATTCATTTTCGTCGGCCTTTAAAGAGTGCATTTTGAGTGAAGTCAATAGCGAAGGGGGGTTCCGTGTGGAGAACGAGAGATTGGATCGCCGTAATTTATTGATGAGGGGAACGGGCCACTGGTATCGTTTCATTGGTGCGGATGCGTTCGTATGCAGCGTGTGTCGACTTTTATTGTTCTGGTTCGGAGAATCGTCGATTTCATTAGCAGTTGTTGGCGATCGGTGATTAACATATTGGCATTGAGTGTCAGAGCGAGCGAGAGACCATCGACACGGCGACAGGGTCCTTAGTCTTTCGCTTCTCTGTTCCCAACGGATTTTTATGGAGTTTTGACACATTGTCGCGTGTTGTTCATTGTCGTCAATTCAAATGGAGCAGTTGATGTAATGGAATCATTGTGCATGGAAAATTCTGCTCACACGACCCTCTCTTCCCCCACTTGATCTCAATCTGAGCCTCTTGTTGTATCCCGTTACGGTTTAAATCTAAGATCGTTATAGTGAATTATCATTGGTTTAACGTTGTGAACAGAAATGGGGCGAAAATAGGGCTCTTCGTTTCAAGGAGCGATTACACACCACTCGCCCTATTACGGTTTAGCCAAGTTGGAAAATTATTCGACTTTTATGACCCTCTGGTTTTATCATTTCCTCGTTATAATTTGGTTTCTAAAATGTAAGTGGATTTTATAGTGAAAAGATTTTTACACATTTCTTGCATTTAGCAAGCAGCGATGGTGGCAAATTATGTTTCGAATACGGAAATAAAGAAATAGTTAAAAAAATGATGTTGCCACTGGAAATTGTCTCTCATGTTTTCCATTTGAATAAAGATTATTGATCTGGAAAATTTAAGGAAATAGACGGATTTGCATTTTATTTTCTACCAAAGTAAGCAATTTTACACGGATTAATATGTGCAGCTTATTTGACTAGAATGGGACGTTCCCTTTATTAACTTGTGATAGATAAAAATCCAGATGACTTTGCTACATAACACGTAAATTTAAAGTAAAAGTATGTTTCATTTAAGGGAAAAATTTCTTTATTTTAAATTTTTATTGTCGGAGCACAGCATTACAACGTCTGTTACGCACCGCTGGCATTTTTTAATGACGTTATTAATTACAAAGTCATGCCTTGCATGCAAAAGTTAAGGAGCTTCAGAATTAAATTTTTAAAACATCTCTTGTTAATTTTTCACTCCTGAGGGGGAGGAAAAGGACTATTTCCAACATTTCCTCTTAGGCGGAAGCATCAAACTGACTTTAGCACTTCCAGTTTCTTTCCGGTTAAATTGCTTAAAAGCCTTCTTAAGTAAACTTATTCTTAAACTGTTTGATCCTTTACGTTGAGACTAGTTTTAAAAAAAGAGATCACGTGTAGAAAAATACGGATACAGATCCGCTTACAAGACAGAAAAACACGGAATATTTTCCATTTGTAGCTCATTGGCTGGAAAATCTTAGAATTACATGTATGATAAAAAATTCTAGAAAACTAATTAAGAGCTTGAAAAGAGACATTCGGAGTTAAGGCAAAATATTCATGCCCAGAAAGAAGAGCTTTGGACAGTTTTCAGTTTAACTTTCTGTTACGTACTACAGCAGAAACAACAAAAAAGGGGTTAAGTCTGCAAAGGGTTGAGATAGTTAAAATTAAACGAGTTTGACCTTCAGCTTCTGTTTTAGATACCGTTCCTTCACCACCATCTGTTGTTCAGTTTGATGTCCCCTGTTATGGATAATAACCCGACATTGAGTTCCCATCGTAATAAAGTTCTGCAGGCATTGCAAGGGGATGTTGCTCCGCACCTCCTTGCACATTTTCCATAGGCCTCTCAGCGTTGTAGGTCGATGGTTCCAAGCTTTCTTTTAAGGAGTTCAAAGCCACAGAAGCTTAAGGATGAGGCGTCTAGGACTTATCCAGATGGATGAAAATGGAACCACCTTAATTGGGGTTCTGTTTCGTTTTCTGCATAGTAGCCCAGTAAAGAACGTGAGATGTGGCTCGACGTATAATCCATGTGGTTGTGTACTCGATGTCATCTGTACTGTAGGGACGTGGAATTTCTTGATGGTAATTGTACCCATTATCTTCTGTTGGAAGTAGACCGTATGCAAACTGAGGTTGTTACCAGCACAATATGCAAAAGTAATCCCTTTGGAAAACTTTTCTTTGCATTGGTTGATGGAAACAGCTCATCCTTTGCCATTTTTGTGACGAGAATGAACAGCTCGCGGCTTATTGGTGACCATCCAATTCTATCTGTCATGTGCGTGGTGACCATCCAATTCTATTTCGTAAAGTTTTCTGGCGTTGGTGAAGCGTTCGTGGTTCTGTCAGGTTTTCTGCGTCCGAAACTTCTGTGAAGCATTTTCAACTTCTTGGCTATTGATCTTGTATAGGTGGGTTTTATGGCTCGAACTCTCTTCACGTTGTGTGGTTATGATTAAGCTAGGTTCTGTTTCTAGTTTGTTTTTCATTATGATCCCTGTCCTGAGGTGGAAGCTGTTTGTTCCTATGAATAACATTACTGATGAAACCTTTACTTGTGATGAGACCTTGCTTCTTTGCCCTTTCCAATTTTTAGGGCTTAGCTGACACCTGTGTCAGAGAGAGCGCTTATACTGTATATCCTTCCCCACCAGTAGAGGCTTAATTAAAACGCGTAGAAGTATTCACGTGTGATGTAGTCACGAGGAATCGTGCAAGAGCATCAAACTCGTTCATTGTTAACTGCCTCAACCCTCGGAATAAAATTTTTTCCCTTCCACAGCCGGTTATGGAGAATGAGTTCCCTGAATTGCCTTTTAAAATAATATCCGAGAAATAGACGAGAATTATGTTCATGCATTGAAATACTTTCCATAACTTCTCTAGTTATTTCTCTCTAGATAAACGCCATTTCTCATAATATTCTTTGCATGATTACTATTGAGCTAAAAGCTTTGCAATTACATAAGAATTCTCTTGTGGAATCCATTCGTTCAAAAAAAAACTACTTAGCTCTGAAGCTATTCGGGATAAGCCACAAATGTACACTCAAATTCACGAATTCTTCTATTGTTAAGAAAAAAAAGCCAATTTAAAAAAATTAAGATTACTGTCCCCATATTTCCCCAACTCCATTCCATTTCAGAACTTTGGCCGTTTTAATATAAAAGGGAACAATCGAATCAGAATTGGTTCTCGGACAAGTAGAAATTGTCAAGCAGTATGATGTCTTAGTTTCATTTTCCTCGTTCAAACCTGTTTCACAAAAATTCCTTCTCCCCTCCCCCTTCTCCTTTCCTCCCACCGCCTTACTGTTCCTCTCCCTATTTCCCTACCCCTTCTTGTCTCTTCGCTGTTGTCAGACCGTCATTCAATGAAAGTTTTCCCTGCGAAATATCCGCATCTATGACATTTAATTAAAACGCTCCAATTCTTTGTTGGGCTCTTGTGGAAGGAATTTTTTATTTTTATTATTTTTTTCCGCCCTCCTCTCGAGCTTTGGGACAGCAAAACTGTCACCGGGAGCCTTGTGCTTAGACAGAGTGAAACTAACGCCTGTCTTTGAATGTTTCTAGGAGCTAAAGCGAGCTTTCTTCCAACGCCTCCCTCACTCTTCCACTTTAAATTTTCTTCCAAGTTTTTTTGGGCGAATTTTTTTCTTACTCTGGAGAATTTCGATTTTTAATTCTGTTTTTCAAAAAAAAAAAAAAATAACCACTATGAGGTTTTTTATTATCATCTTAAATATAGGTATATAGGGTGGTGGTTGTAAAGAGGATCTTCAAAATAAAACGAATTAAAAAGGTTGAATGATGTTAAGTAAAGATGACATTCTCGAATGGTATTGTATTTTAATTTAAAAAATAATTCGCATTTTTTTAGAATGTATTTTTCTTTTTTTTTTGAATAATAAATAATAAAACTAGAATACAGGGTGATAAGATCCTGAAAAAACTGACGTTTCGGATAGAGGCTATTCGTTGTCGAAGTAAAGAGAATAGAGAATAGAGAAATAGGACAATTCTCTTATCCTCTTTACTTTGACAAAGGATAGTATCTATCCGAAACGTCAGTTTTTCAGGATCTTACGACCCTGTGTTCAATTTTTATTATTTATTATTTTTTTATTCCAGGGTTTTTGTGTCTCGTCCTACTTTTTTCTACATCCATCATTTTTTTAATGTAAAATATTTGGATTAAAAAATAAAATTATGCATATACGATTTGTCTTGGGAAAAAACCCCCAGAAATTAATAACCAATTCACCTTAAACTTGATTCATCGATTTACAATCTATAATCTTAAAATGTACGGTTTTTATTCTACAAATTTCAATTTATTATTTTTAAACTTTAAATAATTTTAAAAAAAATGAACTTCATCTTTCCCCCCTATATAACCGGATTTTGCATAAGTAATAAATGCTTCAAAATTAAATAAAATATTTTAGGCAATTTCTTCAATCTCACATTAGGTTTGTCGCCTTCGAACTTGTAACGACCAGAATCTGGATGTATCATTGTCCCAGACGAAGCTATTTTTGAACATACATTATAACCATATTTTTGAATTTATACTGTAATGTTTACATAAAGTGAAAAAAAAAACATTTAACATTTGGAATTTAAAAAAAGTTTACTCTAGATTTAAAAAATGTATAAAGGATTTTTGAACTACACACATTTTATAGAGATAAAAAGATTCTGCTATATACGGTTCTATTCTACTTATTATTTACAGCTAAATTATTTAAGGACTTTTCCGCAATAAAATCAGCAAATAGTTTTATTTTATTTTAAATTTTTTTGATGTTCTATAAATTCTTTAATGTATTTGACTGGTTTTACATACATTATACTATATTTAAACGTTGAACCTATTAAAAGGCAATTGCAAACTTTCATTTGGCTGATATTCACTTGCTTAAGTTCCTACCCTGTCACTAATACCTAAGCTCGTCAATCCAGCCATATAGTCAGAAATAAGAAAAAAAAAAACTGTTCGGAATCATAATATCGTAAATCATACTTAATGAAATGCACATTAGTATAATAGTAATTGCATAAGCGGTAAACGTAAAAAAAAAATGGAACTGTTAGAGGCGGAGTATTGGCAGAGGTTGGCGTCGTCCGCCTCCAGCCCAGTTGCTTTGACGTTTCAGAGCGAGGTTTTTTTCGCATCGTTTCTGTTGACACATTACCAACGTCAACAACGTTTGACATTCAAAAGTCTGACATCGTCATAACAACACTCCAATATGGAAGAATATCGAAACGTGACAATGTAAGAACGCGCAATTTCTCTCGTCGAAGTGTGGCAGACTCGGATTGGCCCTTTCACTTCACTTTCTCATTGGCTGAACACGTATCAAAAGACGAAAAAAAAAGCTGAAACAGACGAATGGAATAGTCTGATTCAATATATTTTGCATTGGATCTTCTTTAATTTTTTTTCTTATTGCGACGTTTTTTACAGATCTTTTATGCTTGAGGAAAATCTCGTTATTCTGAAAAACTTTTTTTTTTTTTTTTTTTTTTTTTTTACGAAATTTGAAAATGTCATACTGTACATAGAACAAGACGATTAAAATTTCTCTTAACATTAAATCCTTCAGAATGTTAGGTAGTTGTTGGCCTTTAAAAAATTTACTTCGAAGATATTAATTATCCTATTATCTTTCAACTCATATTTGATAAACTCAACAAATTTTAACTCTTAAGAATTTAGGCTATAATTTTCGAATTGTTGAACCGTAAACCGATTCAAAGTATTAATTGGTCGGAAAATTCGGATATATTATACTAGCGGATACTTATTGAGAATTCTTTGAGTATCTTTCAGCTCGTAATTGATGGACTAAACGAATTATTCAATACAAATCCTTAAGATCTTAGGTTCTAATTTTAGAATAACTGAACCGATTCAGAATATTGATTGGCCGGCAGATTAATACTAGAGAAACGATAAACAACAAGTGAAAAGTTCCAAATCCATATCCTCGTACAAATTAATGTCCATTGCGAAGCGAATCATTTGCACGGTAGAGAAGCACAACCGATGGTCCTACTTTTTTCATCTCTTCTCCTTTCTTCCAAATCACTTCTTACCATCTTACTTTTATTTTTTTTTTATTTACTTAATACCTCTGAAGGTTATAGAGTATTTCCTTCTCCATCTTTTCCTCATTCTCACCGATCTTATTTTCTATTTCTCCGTCCAATTTTTTTTTCAATTTTCCTTTTCTTTTGTCCCATTCTTTGGCTATTTTTTTCCTTCGGTGCCAAACAAGCTCAAAAGAAGCGTCATTATTTTCTTAAACAATGCTAACTGACGTCGTTACGCTCCTACAACCACGTAAAAGCGAGAGAAGCGAGGAGAACCCTTTTCAAGATTATTTATTCAATCCGAAGAAGCGTCGGCGTCACCCGGTGCCATGGTTACGTCGCATCTTCTGCTCTTTAAGCAGTACAATCAACAGCCGTTTCTTCTTTTCCCTGCTCTTTTTACCCTTCTTTTCTCCCCGTCACTCCTCCCTTCTTTTCTACTATTGCGTCTCCTTGTGTTAATGTTGCTCTGAATGTCTTTCTCCCTTTCCTCTCTTTTTTATTTCATTTTCCTTCCTCCCTCTCTCGCTAGTCCCTTCGTTCGCATTTGTTTAGCAGCTAATGTTTTTCCAAAGACAAGTAATTCACAAAATAGAATTCACTTTTTATTGTAATGTTGTTTTCCTAATTCCGTTCAGTTCTGGAGACTCGCTCGAGTGGAGCGGCTGAAGTCAAATTGCTCCTCTCTCTCTCTCATTACTAGTCAAATAACCTCTTCTACATAAAGGGAAATATCCGTTCGAAAACAAGTGGCTAACAACTTTGTTTTTAAATAGGTAGTTTATACAAGAAAAAAATGTTTTATTTTCCGGTTTTAACCTACTCATCGTTTGTTGCTTATTTTACTCTCTATAAGATATGCTATTCTTCCCGTTTGAATTGACAAAGAGTAAGAGACCCAAGCCTTGATGAATAATTTCAAAGGCTGAGATTTAGAAAACAGTGCGCGCTGAAAGTAAATTGGAATTTCTTTAAGATGGCCTCCTATAAATTGAAAGGGATAGCTACGAGATTTAGCGAATGATTCTTTCATAAATACAAATCCATTTTCTGAGATATTCGGTCCAATATTTCCTCGATACGCCTGCATCTATTACTTTCAAAGATAAACAAATTGCTTTTTTGTCTTGTATGCACAAGCTCCAGCAGCGAGGTGAATGTAAAGTAAAATCGAGTGTCTAAAGCTGCTCTAATCAGAAGTGTATAAGGTAACATACTTTTATATAATAATAAATAAATTAAGTAATAAATATAAGTTTATATCTGATTCACCGTTTTTTGTCCAAATATTTAAAATGTTTCAAAGCACCAGCTTTTTTTATGTAATGAATTTGAGAGTTATGGTCCATTAAATTTTCATAGATTCTTATGTCAGGACATTTGTTCAAATGGATGTGGATATATACAGAAGACTAATAATTTTAATTACCTGGATGTAATTTCATCAACTTTTTTCAACTGTTTCTCTCATCATCGGACCCTCATCACCAGATTTTCTCCTACTTTATGTGCGTCGTCTTGTTCTTGTGTATCTTCCTATGTTTCTACTGTGACTGTTATTCTACAAGACTTTCTCTTCACCTGTGTTTTTTGTTCCACATCTGTCTCCATAAGACTTTCTCCACATTGGGTGACTTTTATTTCTTATTATTTCATTTTATTTTTCAATTTTTCATTAAAAGGAGCATTCATTTTTAATCAATTGTATTCAATATGGAATTATCTGGGGAGGCTCATATAAAACTCATTAAAAAACGAGAGAAATATCATAATGCTATTTTGAGAATTTTATTTGTTAATGATTATCAATTAAATTTTCTTACCATAAGAAAATTTTTTATATTAAAAACTAGAAGAGGCACCCGGCGTTGCCCGCCGGGATATTTACAGTTATAGCTAAACAGAACAACCTCAAGAAGTTAAATAATAACACAAATTGGTTTTCAGTAATTTAGCAGTTTCCTGCTGTAGACGAATGATGTTAATTTTACTGAATAATTCTACGCTTTGTTCGCACAATTATTACAAGACCATATATATGTTATCATACCCTATACAAATACTTCGAATAACCCATAACTCTGCCTCACACCAATATTATTTTCTTTCTAAAAGAATTATATAATCTCATTCCTCCATATATCAAATGTAAACCTTGGATTAGAAATTGGCGTACTGAATTCAAAACATGGATTTTTTCATTACTAATATTGAAAACTCTTGTCCATTTCCAGTCTAAATATTTTTATATAAGAAAATTTTGTAAAGTTTAAAGTTTTATAGATTTTATAAATTATAGTTTTGTAAATTTATTTCCTTAGTCTTATCTTTTATTTATAACATCCAATATGAGCTTCGCTCTTGGATAGTTCTCTTTTCTTGGCCCTTGGCACATTGTTCTATATTTTGACAAACTTTGTATATTTACTATATTTTTAGAATTAAAATAAAAATCAGTAGTATCTCAACATTATTTTTATAACATTTTATCGTAAATTAAAACAAAATTTTCCCAAAAAAACTTGCATGCGGAAGGGCCGTATTAATTCGTATATAGGTTTGCTATTCTTTTTTATTTATTTCACTGCCATCGATGAGAATGTTGTTCATATGTGTATATGATCCAAATTATTTATGATGTTAAATTGGATTCATATTTTTATTATGAGCTCTGATGCCTCGAAAACGTTTCTGCTGATTGCTTACCATCAGGGCTAAGCAATTTTAGTTGCATCAAATAATGAACAAGCTCATTAATTTCATTTGTTTAGCACAAATTCTCATGTTCATTAAGTTAAGTACCGAAAGTGTATCAAAAATGTTATCGAAGATTCTGATATGTTTTTTTTAATGGTTATTTATTCGTAAAGTACTGTACATCGTTGTTAACTTATTTAAAAGGCTGAGAGATTTACTGAATCACTTATGAACGAATACCAAAAAGATAACATCAGTTGGTTTCAACTGCGCATTTGGGAATGGTGTATGCTCTGAGAACAGTAAAGTAACTCGATTTTGGAGTACATAAACTAAATTTTATAAAGATGATCCTATTGAAGAAATTTTTTTAAGTAGCGTCCCTCCAAGCTTAGGGCTTAAACAGGGATCCTAAGGCTCCAATATTAGGAAAAACCATCTCTGATGTAATTTTCGATAAGTCAAAGGGCTTAGGGATTATGATGCAGCTGATTTAAAATTTGATATAAGTTATATCATATAACAGTTGGATATTATTATTGTTCTGGAGGATTAAATGCTAAAGTGAATTCTTTGTTCAGACAATTGTTTCGCTAACAGTTATTTTGTCTGAGTGCTTAGCGGTTTATATAGGAGACACAACAACATTTACTAGGAAGGAGATTTTACTTATCGTCCCGAAAACTAAGAAAAGTAATTCCAAAGTTAGTCTATCAAGGCTCTTTGATATTTGATAAGAAAATAAACCAGTATTTGCGCTTCCTTTTACTTAATTTGTCGTCATATGAAAGGTGATTGTTTTGATTTGAAGTTACCTATCCTTCCATAATCTATAATTGCTTCCGGTTAATCTTTTTTGTGTGCTTAAATATGCATAAAAAACTTAAATATGCATAAACTTAAAAATGGCGATGTAAAATAATAAATGAAAGAAAAAAAATCACTGGAATCGAACTAGGGATTACTACATATTCATGAGGATGTCTCTACTTTAGCTATGTTGGTAAATATTTTTTCTTAAACCATAAATGGTTGATGAAAATGCAAATGAAAAAAGATTTAAGAAACTGGAGATATTACTCCAATAATGTAGTTCAATAAAATAATAAATGAAAGAAAAAAAATTTCACGACCTGGAATCGAACCAAGGACCACGACAAACCGTATCGTTGCTCTAACCCAACTTGTTTAAGCATATTGTCATGAATTTTTCCAACTGGATTAATGGAGTAATATTTCCAGTTCCTTCTAATATTTATGTCCATCATTATTAAGTTTAAGTAAGGCAGGAGTCCCAACTTGTGGCGGAGACCAACTCTTCCCTCCGGTTATAATCTGACTTAATGGAAGTCCTTATGGCTGGTTTCCATGCACGCAAAATAACATAAATAGCATGCGATTGTACGTCATAACAGTATAGCTGTTAGCATGTTCACGATAGATCAGTTGTTAGAGTAGGGACATGGTAAATCGTATTCCCTGGTTCGATTCCAGATCGTGGAATTCTTTTCCTTTCATTTACAACTTTTTCCAACGGAATTATTGGAGCAATATCTCCAGTTTTTTTTCTAATATACAGGGTTATTACAAATGATTAACTCGATTTCATTAATTCACTGTAGCTTTATTTTTTGACATTGTCACAAACCTTTGCAGAGGCATGGCAAAACTCAAAATTTTTTTGTTGTTGCAGGTTTGCTTCTGATTTATGCCAGGAGAGCATAGCAGTGAGCTGTTTTGTTGTGCTTGAGTTTCATTCATTTCAATCTCTAACCCCTTGCGTTTTTTTTGTATGGGGTTATGTGAAAGATGAATGAGTGTTTACGCCTCCTCTACCAACAAACCTACCAGAACTGAAAGCTCGCTTCAACAGTGCTTTTCAAAAGATTGATATAGACTGGGTGTGGGATGAACTTAGTTATCGACTTGATGTTTGGAGAATCACTAGAGGGGCACATAGAGAGCATTTGTAATAAGCCAAAAATAACTTTTTGAGTTTTTCCATATGTCTGCAAAGTTTGGTGACAATGTGTCAAAAAATAAGGCTACAGTGAATTTATGAAATAGGTTCAATTATTTGTAATAACCCTGTATATCTCCAATTATAACACGAGGGCGAGGCAAAAAGTATCTATACATTCACCATAACACACCTTCATGGTTGTCATACTGCCTTCTGCACATGCATGCTTAGAGTTGGCACTATTGCTATAATGTGTGCGAAATTTTATCCCCATCGCGTCAATTGCCTTCCGGCTGTTACAGTGTAAACATATCCGCTTCGCTAGCAGTTTGCACCAAGGAAGAACACGAGCATACGGCTCGCCACATCATTCAATAGCCAGAAAGCAAATGATGCAATGGGGATCAAATCTCGCACAGGTGACCGCAATCGTACCATCTCTAAGCACACATGCGTAGAAGGCAATATGACAACCACGAAGGTGTGTTATAACGAAAGTGTACATAATTTTTGACTCGCCCTCGTCTTATAGTTGGAGATATACAGGGTTATTACAAATAATTGATCCGATTTCATAAATTCACTGTAGCTTTATCTTTTGACATACTGTCACCAAACTTTGCAGATAATTTATGGTTTTCATATCGTTAAATTATTATTTAAATGAGAAATATCGATTCCGCTTATTTTCAGTTTATCATAATTATTGAAAATTAATTAATAAATATAGCGTAACGATAAAACAAACAACCTAATCCAATAACAGTAACTCAGTGTGAAGCCTCCGGTATAGCTGTTTCATGTTGCATCTTGGTTTTCTTTGCAGATCCTAAGTTGAAACAGAGGTTGCAGTCTAACAGATTATGGTAACCGACTACAACACGGAATTTCAGCATCGGTGTCTTATGTGCAAACAACAGTTTGTTAATTTTCTGTGTTGAAAACACTTTCATTTCAGATGCTTCAGCTTATGATATGTTATTCGTCTTGTTGAAAGGCACCTGATGACGATTATTTTTAACCAGTCATAAAATATTATAAATAAAGAAGCAATCATTGGAATTTTTATGAACAGAATCACCAGTAAACAAACACAAAATAGTCAAATTAAAAACATTCACTACAATGAAAATCAACATTTCACAAACAGAAAAACACCTAATATAAAAATCTTTAATAACTATCTCACATACAGGGTGTCTCACCTAAAGTGAACCAACAGCTAACTTCTAAAATACAATTCAGAGTCTTTCAATGGAAGAATTATCGTACTTTTATGTTAGGTTTTATGTATATTCCATTTCCGAAAAATCGACGTCATTTTTGAATATGGAAGTCAACTTTGATATGTGCAATGGAATCCTCCATTTTTAATGATATTTTCAGATTGTCACAACATTTTCTAATTAGTATCATTTACCTGATGTTTGGAGTTAGCTCCAGTTTAAGTTCTTTATTTCTTATTTTAGAAATGTTTTATTCCTGGTGTTTTTTCAATTGATCCAATCGTTTAGGAGATAGAGGCACTGAAAGTGTGGAACTTTTAAAGTTTTGAACCCAATTTTATCGATGAAGGCAAAGAGATAGAGGGTGGGTCTTAGAGACATTCCTATTCGACATTTTTGATGGTCTTCAAGAATCCGAAATCAGAATTTCAAAAATCTACGTACTAAAAAATTTTGGATTTTTGAAATTTTGATTTCGGTCTCTTAAAGACTATCAAAAAGTCCAATTGAAAAAACACCAAGAATAAAACATTTCTAAAATGTTGTACAATCTAAAAATGCCATTAAAAATAGGGGTTTCCATTGCATATTTCAAAGTTGACTTTCTTATTAGAAAATAGTGTCGGTGTTTTTTGGAAATGGACTAAACATCAAAACCCCTCACATAAAAGTGCAATAATTCTTCCATTGAAAGTACACTGTCAGATTTGTATTTTAGAAGTTATCTTTAGGTGTATAATTACATCTGACAAAAAAAATAATTCTCAAAACAATCCAAACATAAATTTCAAAAACATTTGTCAAAAAGACAAAGACAGATGGAAAATTAATAATATTGTGTACCAAATACCATGTTTAAATTGTGAACACGGTCACACAGGACAAGCGAAACGATAATTACATTTAAGAATAAAAGAACATGAAAGGGCATATCGAAACAAAGATATAAATAATCATTTAATCAATTATTGCATAAAATACGAGAATGTATCCAAAAAAAAAAAGGTCACAAGCTGCAGCGTTTGAAAAGTAATTATTGTGGAGAGAATATTTTTTCCTCTGAGTGGAGCTAGTTGTCTTACATTTTTTCCTCTGAGCGGTTGTGCGGATAGGTAGTGTCAGTTCGCAGACGCGTCAGAGCGATTGAAATGGCATGACGTTTAGCAAAGTGGTCCCGTTTGGAGGTGCGAGCAGTGATTCGTTTCTGATGGGCAAAGAATGAATCCCATCTGAAATTCAGTCATATCGTGGAATTTTATTGTAAAGAAGCAATGAGCAGGCAACATATAGCGAAATGTGTCTCTCTTTTCAATCGGGCAGAGAAGATGTGGAAAATTGCAATAGGGTAGCGAGCGGCCGTCCAAGTTATTCAGCGACAAAAATTTTAGACGGTACGCGTTGAAGAAATGTTTAAAAATGTCGACAAGTAACTGTGCATGCAATCGTTGAAGACACTGAAAACAGCTGCCGAGAACTGGTTCAATGGGCAGAGACGTGATTTCCACCAAGCTGGATTAAACAAGTTGGTCCTGCGTACAGATAAATGCCTAAATAGATTTAGTGATTATGTGGAAAAGCGATCGGCATGTATGCCTCTTAATTCCCTTTTATATTTTTTATTACCCGTGTAACCATTTATTGGATCCATCCTCGTACAATCACCAACCAAACTGTAATAGAACAAAAATTATAAGTAAAGAAAAAAAATTTTAAAATGAGACTGATTACCGAAAAATTAAACATAATATCAAAGAAATCAAATTTAGCGAAACTATCAATAGAAATTAACAATAAATGGAAAAATCTTTTTAAAAAATTAAAAATCCCAATGTCATTATTGTTTAAACAAATAGGATACAATCTAAACTAAATCGTTATTTAATCATTTCAGTTTAAGAGGTAGGAAATCATTCGTTATTTAATCGTTATTTATTCAAGAAATCAACAACTGAATATGACAAGTACAGCTCGATAACGTTATTTTTTAAATGTAATTATCTATTTATTTATAACACTCTTCAGGGGCCATTCAACAAGACCATTAAAACCGTAATACCTGCCGAAGCATCTGAATTGAAAGTTGTGTTGAACGCAGAATATTTACGAACTGCTTTTTGAGCTTAGACACCGGAGCTGAAAATCTCTATTAGAGTGGGTTACCAAACCTGTTGTCCGAAACATCTAGTTCAACCTAGGATCTGCAAGAAAACTCAAGATACAATAAGAGATAACTAGACCGGAGGCTTCAAACTGAGTGACTGTTATTGGAATAGTTTTTGTTTCTTGAAACACTATACAAATTGCCCTTATCAGATGTCTGCATCAGTTTCTTTTAATACAATAAAATCATGCAATGAAGATTTTGTATCATGTGCTCTGTAAAAAAAAAAAATAGGATGTACTGTCTTGTTTATATTCGCTACGATTCTCAAGTGTAGTTTTACTAATCGAGCCACCCTTCAAACTTTTGTCGGCTAAACTTAGGTCCTTACCACATGCGTGTGCCAATGAGATAAGTCCCTGTTTCCAACCAACAGACACAATGTTTTCGAGGAGAGAATCAAAGTTCATGTTCTGTACACAAAGAAGGTGCTAAATTCTAAAGCGAAGAATCCTGCGAAGTGTCTACCCCTTAAAATCGATGAGGTCATTAAGACTTGTGGTGGCGACATCCGACATTAAACCTTCCCTGTTCCACGCTATGGTCACTCATTCCCGCAATTCCTGGCGAAGAGCGGTACATGTATAAAGAACAGTACGTAAATTTTGCGACAAAAAAACTGCTATTTTGAATTCTAAGGTGGAAATTCTTGTGTACATTTACGACTTTTCTGCACTTAAAGTAATAGACGAGGTTCTTCTTTATTTCGTCTCATACAAAGAGAATTTTAAAATATTTCTTTTAAAAAAAGTATACGTATTTCTCTTGGAAAAGTTTTAAGTGAAAGAATTAATACAGGAACAAATGCAAGATTTGTTGAGAATATTTTGAGTGAGTCAGTTATATAAATAAACTTGTCTCTTTTGAGGCCAAATCGAACGGTTTTTCATTAGGCCGCCGTAAAAATTCAGGTTTGTAAAGAACATTTTCATTAGGCGTATTTACTGATAGCAAACAATGTTTCTTTCCAACTTGTTTATCCAAAATCTTGAAAAAAAGCAGAGAAATAAACTGGCTTTTATCCAATCTGAGTCTTCTCCTCCTTCTCCAGTCTATTGAACAATAAGGTTCATTATCATTTTCCCTGATTGCTGTTTGTTGTTGGGCTTCAACTGTTGTGCTTTGTGTGCAGATAATTCGCTACGTTCTCTTGAAATCTTTTTTCTCCTTGAAAGCAAACTCGAATGTAGATGAAGCTTCACGCTAAATGCAAACCATTTTATTGTTGTCTTTCTTATTTATTTTTCTTTTTCCATTTCAAAAAACAATAAGGTCTCTCCATCGAAAGTCTATTTTCTTCTCGTCGCTCGTCTTGATGTTCCAACAGCGGTGAATATTTACGAGGACTCTCTCTTCGTATTGAGACGAATGAACAAACATCGAAATTGATTTCTTGATCGGGCCACGTAGCCATTCGTCAGATTCGAAGATTGCCTATCGGTTGCTCCGATGAGATGATCCGATCAGATTTTTTCGTTTTCATCAAAATGTAAAGGACCCAAAGCAGAAGAGCGTGTACGGTTTATGATGGGCATCCCAAAACTTTTTTACTCTGAAATTGCGAGAAACTCATGAAGATTGAAAGATAATAAGTTTTCCATAACTTTTTAAATTCTTTATATAATAAACTTGTCAGTCCAAGTAAGCTGCTTTTAATAATATTTAAACACCACTAACAGTAATAAGATAATATTTAAAAATGAATATCTTGTATACACAGTATGAAAAATATTCTGTTATTACTCAAGATTTCATTTTACATTTTGAATGAATGTAAAAAATGTTAAGTATGTTCTAAATAATCATGACTGTAGAACCTATAAAAACTGAAAGGGAATTTATTTTTTATAATGGGAATAAATTTTGTGTTGGAAATAGTATTTTCCCTCGCATTCCATAAATACTTCAACGTCATCTGTTATTATTATTTTTTTTTTTTTGCCTTTTCCCTCAAGTAAAATTTTCGTCATCTATTATTCCTTCTTCTTGCCGTTGTCATGTTTATCGGTTTCTCCTGTAATTTGTTTTTTCACAGAAGACTACTTAATGTCCCAATACCTACAATAAAGAGAACACTATTGCAACAATTTAATGTTACCTGAACGGTAATGGCAATATTTTATGTGTTTCAATGATATAAAACTGTGTATGGTTTTCCCGAATCACGAAGTATTCTTGTACATTATTCAGGCACTTCAGATATTTTCCTTTACTATATATATAAAAGACGGTTGTTTAAATTAAGAAAATAAATGAAAGAAGTGGAAAAGATTTTTCAGCATTATTCTATGATCTCTAGACTTCAATCATGCAATTTTCTCCGAGACTTTCTTTTTTGTCATCAGTAAAGCCTGTTTGAAAATCACAAAAATCCGTTATCAAACCAAGGACCTTTTGATTTAGCGTGTAATCCACAAAATCATTCACTATTAAATTGTACGATAGTGGCAATATTGAAAAAGTGTACACGGTTAGCGTGCTAATAATATACAATACAACCAAATGACAAATTTAACGCGGAGTAATTTCGATGTTTATTCTTTCTCAAATAGTGTTAGGCAAAGTAGAACTTTATAAAACAAATAAAACCTTTGCTTTATATAAAACTGGATTAGTCAGCTTATAATTTTTCTAAAACCTTTAAAGATAGTATTAGTTGTAGAAAACACAATAATTTAGGATCTTTCTTCTTTGAGGAGACACTTAAGTCGGAGCGATGTCAAACTCTTGGTCCATTTCATTGCTTTGCTGGAGGGCATTGCTGACTTCCTCATAGTACGAAAATAACGACTTTTTTGTCCGAATTCTTAGGTGATCACATTGCTCGACAGAGCTTTTGGTTACCACCATCCTCAGGCTTGACATCGCCTAACTTTAATCGTGCCAAAATGAGATAGTGAAAAAGGTGGAGAAAGAATCTGATGCAATATCCTTGAAAGCAAGGAGAACTCACAAATAGCATGAAACAAGTTGTTAGCCTTCTTTAAAATTACAAAATATACGAAAACAGAGGTTGGAATTATGCTGTATTTAAAGTGCTATTATATTAAAAGTGTTCTCCGAAGATTATTTTGTTGAACTTTGAATTATGTTTGATTTTTATAGTATTTTATTAAGAAATAAAATCAACTATTTTAATATTCGTCAGTGAATTATCCAATATCTTCTCAACGTATTGAAATATTAATTTACTTCATTTACGAACACCGAAAGACGCAATCTAGAAATCATCCACACATACGAAACTTAGCTTATTCGGACCTTCAATGTTAAATATGTAAATGTGCAAGGAAAAGCGTACAGGCAGGAATGCTCAAACCGAATATGTTACACTGCCAGCCAAAGAGCTCCTCTTCAATTCCTAAGTATGGGAAGCAGTTTGTGAGTGTATTAAGTGCGCAAGCGCTACATCACCACCTTTTCTGATTTTTCTTGACTCCTATTGCCCCTAAATGGCCCTTTCGACGTGGCTCTCTCTTGTTCTTTTCCTTTTAAGGACCCGCCGTGTGTCCTTTTCTCCGGAACTTGGGTAATTGCAAATGTTACCCTCTTCCTCTTCTCTCGTCCCTTAAACTCTATTCCTTTAAATTTCAATCTCACACTCCTCACAAGGAATAAGAAAACTGAACTATCAATTCCAAAGCTCTTAACAACTTTCTCTTCCGAATTCCTCTTTTTTTTTTAAAGAAGATCTCTCCCAAAATCTCGTTAAAAACTGTCTTAGTGCTGAAATCACGTCCGAACGATAGCTTCCAGAATCTCTTTTGTCAATTGACTCTTTCCAAATCGTTTTTCCACGCAATGGATTCCTCGAAAAGAGATTTCTGTAAAAGGTTGTGGAATTAGCTTCGCGCTTTGAAGCTTTTCTTGTATCTCTGTAATACCGCTACTGATATAATTGAAACATCTGAACAAAAATTATTTGTATTAGATTCTTGTATTATGTACTTATATTGTGTTTTTTTTTATTTCAGGTAAGTTTTATACAAAGGTCTTAATCCCTTGAAAATGGCTTCAGTCGAAAGGAAAGTTTAATTGAAATAGATCTTTACTTTACAAGTTTATTAAGAAACTGCCCATCACAGTAAGTGCATTCTGTTTTTCTTGTGATTGCATACGATAACATTACTCAAGGATGGTTCTAATGCATCAAATTATTAATAAGAAATGTGTAGATTCATTTCAAAATGAACAAATTTGATTCCTTTTGAATTTCACATTCACATTAGCAGGTAAATACAAGTTCATACGTTATTAAAGATGTTTACTCTTTGAAATTTCTGCAATAAATTCGAATCTCATTTTTTTTTATATTCCGATTATTATCATTTTTCGTTAAACAGTTTTTCAATTTGTCCTTTTCTAAATCTTAATTTGACATTATAGAAGATTTACTGAAGAAAAGATGTAATTTGACATTTCCTAGAAGTTTTTCAAAACTGTTTGCAGTGATTTCAATATTTTTTTTCCTTGTATTTGTGTTGCTTGCCTCTGGTCTCGTTTTGTGAGATGAGCTTCATATCACCTAGACGACAGACCTGATAAATCAGTTTTCTTTAGCATTTCGATGAACGCAGTTTAGTTTTTATAAACATGGCATAGAATTGGTAGTAGATATTCAGAATGATAGAGAATTTCTCTGCTTTTTTTTCCAAGAATTTTTGAAATCATATTTTTAGTAAAATTGAAATTCCAAATGATATGAAATATTTAGAAACGTAATGGAAAATGATATAAAATCGAAAATTATGAAAACTGAAGTTAAGCTAAATTGAACAAATTTTTTGTGAATATGAAGCTTTGAGATTGAAAAATAAAATAAAATTTTGACTTGATCTGATGTTTTACCTCGAAACTGTTCGGAGTATAAAAAATAGAAGGATCGAATATCAATCATTAAATTTTTAAGTTCTCTATAACTTCCATGTTTGAAAGTGGTTGTGATAAATGGATTCTTATTGCTATTTCAGTTTAAAAAAAAACCCAAAACAAAACGGAAAATATCCGTCTGTAAACAGGAGATTGGCGTGTTCGGATTTCACCAAATCAAGGAAGATTCTATTCTATCTCTTCCAAACTATGAAATTCTATATGACTAAATTTCCATGTTTCATCATGATGAGCTGCTCAATTATGTATCTCATAGATGCACTGCGCATAAAAATCGCCACTTCTCTTTAAAGAATTCATAAAGAACGTATTAATCATTGCGAAAATTGATTTTTTCCTTTGGTCTTTATTATTAACTACTTTGCTTAACATAGGTGCAAAGCAGCGAAGACTTTTCGTGGTAGATTTCGCCATTTTATTGTTGCTATACTCTTATTTCATAAAAGAGGACCAACGAAAGCAACCAAACAGAAGACACGCTTGATTTGTTGCTTATCGCTTAGTTGCACTTCGCTCTCGCGCATGTCGATTAACTTAAAAAAAAAAAAAGGTTTTATTTCAAATATGAGATTAATGAAATTAAATGATCTTATGAAGATAAAAAAATTTTTCTTTAATGTTGTAGTTTAATTTGTTCTGAAATGTCTGCAGCACAAAGTACCAAGAGAAACCATGCTTCATTAATGCTTATTCTGATTGGTTTCTACTCTGATCCTAATTGCGGTCAACGGTCTTCTTTTATGAAAAAGACTATAGATGATTTTTTAATATAGTTACTATCGACTGATTTTCTTTCGTAAATATGCTTTTTTGTTGAAATATATACAATTTGATATCTACACATTATATTTCATGTAGAAAGTTATCTGAATATCTAGAGCAACTGATTCTCAAATACAATGGGTAAACATGAATTTTTCTTTTGCAATCATCATTACATTTAGAACTGCTTCAAATATTTAAATCGGTAAAATTATCCTATTTAAAGTTATTTATGCATAAAGTTTTAATTTTTCTTTTATTTAAATTATCTATAATTTACAGGATTTTGTCCTATTAGTCTTGCTACAATGTCAGCTAGCGCTTCTTTATTTTAGAAAATGTAATTTTAAGAATATTATTTCATAAATGAGCAGTTCGTGTGATAATGTGCGACAATTTGGACGAAAATGCTTTCCGGCTAATGTTATCCATTCAACTGGCTTTTCAATTTCCATTGCCTTTCGAGAAACGGAACAAAATCACCGGGTCTTTATTAAATTCCAGAATACGCCGCCGTCGTTTCAACTCAAATAAAAGTTTACGAAAAATTAGTTGTATGAATGACCAATTAGATTGTAAATGGCAAGCGGGATAATCACCAAAAACTGTTGATAACTGTAAAATTCCAGACAATAAAAACACTTTCCATAGATTTCGTAAGGTTGGCAAACACAAGATATTCGGATGGAGCGAGGTCCGGGCTGTACGGAGTGATGATTTGGGTCTCAAATTTCAAGTTGTGGATGATGCACTTGATATCTTTCCATCTACTGTTAAATTTCTTTCTCTCTAATAGCTTCTAGGAATCGTCCACCGTTTCACGCCATCTTACCACAAAAAATCTTAGCATGCTGCTCTTTTCAGCTACATTTATCTAGCGAGACGAGCATGATACTCGAACTCCTGCTCGAATACAGAGTCCGTGGATAGAGCACCATGATTCTATATCTACGGATTCTGTTCGAATCGCCCTTGTCCTGCCATCTGTTGCATGCTGTCAGGATCTATCTTAAATGTCTCTACACGTGGTAGTAATTTCAGGAGGTTGCATCTAATCTTATTAAACATCCAGGTAATTTTCACTTAGATATTCAATTTCCTCGAAATATTTTCTATATAAAAAATTACAGCAAATCAAGGACTGCGAAATTACAATTTTCTGTATCTCGTATTTCGTTTATTACAATTTCTTGTTATTAATAATTATTAGCATCAATGATTATCTTAATACAGGGTGATTATAATTAAAGTTTAAGTTTCAAAACGCTATAAAAAAAGAACCACTTAGTAGAATGACGTCCAATTTGAACGGAATGTTATTGAAGAAGGGGGAAAGCTTATGGCATAAGAAAAAAAATTAGGTCCAAATTTTAGCAACAGATGGCGCTGTAAGCGTCAGAATATGTAAATGAAAATATCTGTCATGCGCATGACTCATTTCATTTGTTATAAAAACGACTCATTCTGAAAAGGTGATATGGAACGCACTATAGTTAAGCTACTTTACAAGCTCACTATTAAAAACATCATAAAATCAGTTTTACTCTTTTACTATTTCAGAAAAAGTGATCCAAAGCGCGCGACCTAATTTTATGAAGTAAAATTGGTTTAAAAAGGAAAAAATGAATTTCGAATGAAAGAGATGAGTTTATTTCCTATAAAAACAATCATAAATAGCAAGTTCAACGTTTTTTCATGAAAAATCAAATGAAAATAACTTCAAAGGCATTTTAGGTTAAAAAATGAAATAAAGTAAAAGCATATTTTTCCTTAGAAAAGCTTTGTAGTGTAAATCTTGGATCCTGTAACAGAATTCCAAGAAGATTAGAATCGTAAAACCATGGAGGGTCCGGGTTAGGACTAACTCATGTATTTCTTTGAATTAATATTTTTTGATAACTATGCACGTTTACTACTTCAACGTACACTAATACGTAGCGATTATTATAATCAATAAGTAGGCATAACAATTAAATCACTTACCTTCAAAATCCTGGCACAAAAAACGTGAAAATGAGGAGCATAAAAAGGTTTCGGCATTCACAAAAAACAATGTCGCCATTGAAAAACAACAGATTGGGTAAACATTTTGGGCGCTGGTCCACCATTAGGCAGTTGCATAAGCTACTACCTCGACTTTTCACTGGTATGCTGCAGCATCGTACAGAGCAGAGATTAAGCGGGCGTTTTTAGGAGCAAGGCCTGCTTTTGGTCACTTTACTCTAGTATCATTGACAAAGCTAGGAATAAAAAGGCAAAAACGGTTGGAATTCTGTGTTTTCTTTCCCGCTATCAAACTTCATCAAGAAGGAGAGTACAGAGAAACCATTTTGTACCGTTATACAGGGTGAATTTTAAGTATACCGAGAAACTTCAGGGAATGGTTCCTAACTGGAAATAGAATAAAAAAGGTCATATCAACATGCGTCCGTAAATGCATTGTTGCTACGGTAGAAGGCACGATGGAGCGCCACCCCACTTCCGCATTATTGTTCGCCAACACCTCAACAACATCTTCTCCAGATGTTGGATAGGACGCGGAGGCCATCTTGAATGGCCTGCTCGATCACCGGATTTAACCCCTTGGATTTTTACTTCTGAAAAGTCATGTACTGTCTGAGGGGACGATTTGCATGCGCACCGTCCATTCCCGGACACATGTTGATATGACCATTTTTACTCCATTTCCAGTCAGGAACCACTGACTGCACTTTGTCGGTGTACTTAAAATTAACCCTTTACGAATGTCACTTACAAAGTTAAGGCAATTTTTTTTTTGCAGGCAAATGCGATATTATATAAACATTTCATAATATACATATGAAAATACACAATGTACTTTACTAGTAATGTATGTTACATGGGTTACTCGAGAAGTATTGTAGATAAGGGAGAATAGTAAAAGTAAAAAAAAAAAATCATCTACCATAATAATGAGCACAATAGTTTGCATGCACATTATGACTTTAAGTATACATTAAGAACCTCCTGTAGAGACCGTCGTCTGTCATTCTCTAAGCATTGTGCGATCACGGCACGAGCAACATCGGTACGAATAGTCGCATGGCGTCCTGTACGAGGCATGTCGGTACTTGCTATTCGTCCACGTTCGAAAGCTGCTACCTACCTTGCATGCGAGAGCACGATTTCCAGCAGCTTCTGCGAGTTGTACATGGTATTCCGTCGCGTTTTCATCGCGAAGCACTGCTTTTTTTACGTACGCACGTTGTTGTACGCACGACTCACATTCATATTTGAAAATCCCGTCCTTTTTCGTCTTTGAACATCTACACCATCTAGCGGCATCAATAATACCATACATCTCAATGTCATTATTGCATATCAAAAACTGTGTATCGTGGTCTGGGATTCCGCTGAAAACAATTGTTGCCATGACTTAGTAAGTTACCCTAACAAAGCCCTTTTGCATACCGTCTATTAAATAACCGAATCTAAAATCTGTATGAATATGATTGCATTTCATAATGTTCGTCTTCATAGAAAGGAAGGGGATATGCAAACTTAGAAAATTATGTCTATAGAAAAAAAAAATGTAAAATTTGACAAATTAAACCAATGAAAAAATAATTGCATGCCAATCGCAGCTTGTTTTCGCTTAAGTGCATTTCATTGGTATTCTGGATTTTTTATTCCCATAACAGAATGTCGTTTGGAGCAAAAGTACCACTACCCTTTTGCAGAGCCCCGAAAGATAAATTGTTCATAATCATTATGGAAAGTTTTTATGTGCGACAGAAGTTTGGTTCAACCAGCGGAGGAAATTATTCCTTATCTTATTTTGTACTAATGATTTTTGGGGAAAGCAGTTTGAAGAGGCTGGATCGAACGTGCACAAAAAGCCAATAATCAAACCCCGAGTCGAGGAAAGCAGATCTGAAGTCTAAAGAGCGCGACTATAGAGAAATCCAGTCTGATAAATAAACCTCTCTCGACATATTTGGACGTTTTCGCGGAGCATCGGATTAGCGGAAGCTTGTCAGAGTCTGGTCTCGGAAAGAACCCAAGGGACCCAAGAAAGCCGTTGTACCACCCCGCAAAGAAGGCCGGTGGGGCGAAGGCGAGAGACGTAAGAGCCTTACGGCAGTTGAATCGTTACTGGAAATACTCGAGGGAATCACTTCAAGTCGACAACGACGCCGAGTTACGTACATTGGATTTCCCGACTCAACGAAAGCAAAGTCCCAAGATCATCGAAAACACTGTGCCCAAAAAAGGAATTTCAAATTGCGAGAGCTTAGTGACGAACTCCATTTATGTACGTAAGAAGGCAAACTGGGAAGAAATATAAAAGTTAAAAGATGTTAGACACGAAGGTGTCTTAAGAGAATAAAGCTAAGTTCAAAAGAAGGGGCTGTTTTGAGAATTATTTTTATTGGATGAAATTCTGGAAAATAATTTTGTTAGACTCTACTTTCTTCGCCTTGTTTATGGCAGGCATCATTGTTTATTTTTATTTTTTAATAAAATTATTTAAAAAAAAAAATTGGCTTACAGTTTGAAATGATACTCAGGATAATCTATGCATATCACTGCTGGAATAAATACAAGTTGTATATCCTCTTTAACAATACAAGCGAATTCATCAGACTTCAGATGATGTTGTAAGATGCACTCGCATAAAAACAAAACGAAAAGCAAGGAAAAAGAGGAAGGAATGAGGTTGTCAGAGTAGAAACATATCTGGAAAATTTCATTTTACCCGAAAGAAACTTTTAGTGTTCCAGCCATTTCAATTATGGCGTCGGAATTGCTTTTGAATCGCATGATCCCATTTTGAATCCTCAGGAAAAAAAAATAAAAAGAAAAACGAGAAAGAGAAGATCACGACAAAGGAGGTAAAACATCTGCGTTAAAAAAGCTGCCCTTACATATGCGATGAGACTATACGTTTTATTCATGGAGTTTGAAGAAAACGCTATATTTAAAAGCGCGTTGCCTTCGTCTCCCTTTTTTTTTTTCTGGAGAAGTTGCCATTTTGTTGAATCGACTTACGTCTTTAAAGAAATAGAAGGCGACGAACAAATTAAAGGCAAATTTATTCCTCTGTACCCGTCACAAAGGGACAAAACTAATTTATTTATATATTCATTGAAATATATTAAATTTTGCTGTTAATGTGAAGTTTGTATTTTTTGTTTCAACATAAAGGTTTTCAAATGCATATTGATATATCCTTCATTTTAAATAAAGATGATTCTCGTTCACGGTTGGTCTCGAGAGCGCAAGTTTACATAATTGAATCAGTTCGTAATTGGGCCGCTGCATTCTCATCCTAAATGTATTCTAGAACACGTTGTAGTTTTATGAATTAATATTCTATTGTTTATGTTTTGTGGCTGCTTAGTGTTAATCTGTAAGTTTATCGACTATTGATAAAATCTTTATAACTGAATTTGTAATGCATTATTTGGCATTCAAGCCTCATAAATTGTTAATACCGTATTACAGGCCGTAGTTGATTTAGTTACATTTTAAAAAGGAATTACATTTAACTGAATAGAATGTAGCTCGTAAATTTAAAAGGATATTCTTCACAAATATTTGATTATGTTCTAACCAGTTGTTCAAAAGTAAACATAGCATTTGCATATATGAATGCAGAGTATATGTGATATGTGTAGCACTTTGTGTTCTAGTGTGCTTTTTAAAATATTTGCGTGTGTAAAAATATTTTTAATCGGTTTTGTCATAGTATCTCTGGCTTCCTTCTGTCTTATTAATTTTAATTTTTTAAAAATGTACAACTCTGCGCCAAAAATCCACCAACAAATCTGGCAATACTTGATAAATGTGTCCGTTGAGGCGAGGAGGTAGTAGGTAAGGCCAGATCAGCGTATTGTCAAGTACGCCACACCACACATTCACCCCAAATTGTTGTTGATGTCCATGGCGAAATATCGCATGTGGATTGGCCATTGCCCATGTATGGTTGTTTCGATAGTTGATAATTCCATCACGGTTAAAGAAGGCTTCCTCGGTGAAGAGAACATACTGTATGATGGGAACAGCTGATCTATTTCCGATTCTTGTAGTAACCATTGTGCAAACTGCATTCGAGCCGGATAATCTTGGGGAAGCAACGACTACACTCGTTGATAGTGAAATGGGTACATGTCGTTCTCACGAAGCACACGCCAAACCGTACCACGTGAAATACCCAGATTCTGCGCTGCCATGCGTGTGCCACTGAATGGGTGTCCTTCAAAATATTCAAGCACTTCAATCTCCTGCCGAGCAACTCGTGGACTTCCAGCATCGGGTCGCTGAACATGAAACGTTCCATTTTCGCGGAGTCGAATGTGAATTCTGGTAAACAGCCGGCTGTCAGGATGTACTCGACGTGGAAACTGGTGACGATAAATTCGTGCAGCGTTCCTGCCGTTTCCATTTGCTACACTGTAAATTAATGCATGTCGGCAAGCTCAGCATTTGTGAATCGCTGCATGACAGAACTGATTCCACAACACAATGGACAGGCTTGTTTGTAATAACAACATTTTATCGGTAGGCTTCGAATTTGCATGCATTTACGTATTGTGAACTTGTCTTTGCAATAGGGGTGGTTGATGAATTTAATTATGTTTTATCAAGTGACACTTCATTGACGACAATCAATTTGCTACAGATCACACCGATGTTTTGGGAGAGTTCATCATAATGCAAACCAAATCGAACCTTATTTATCAGTGTCGGTAATTGTGGTTCAGTACCATTTCGGTAATGGGGTGACAAAGTTTAAGGAGCTCAAATTTTGGATGTTTAGAGCTGTTCTGTACGCAGGTCAGCCACATTGTAGGCGGTGTATCCTACTTTTAGCCCCTCATGTCTTTGCAGGGGTTGAGTGTCCCTAAAAACACTATAGAGAAAAGATGCTTATGGTTGCACCCTCTATCACCTCGCAAAGTTTGTACCAGGAATTTTTAGACACCCTGTATGAACTGAAATCATTATTAAGTAGCGGAAGAATACAGCTACTTATTGTATTCACAATGTTCGTCTGTCCGTCCGTCCGTCCCTTTCATAATTTCCGCATTTTTTGAGATAGAAGGTTGAAATTCGGAATTTAGCTTACTAAGGGCATGTGCACCTTCGCTATTTAGTTTGGTTTTGATAGGCCCACTGGGGTCGGAGTTTAGTTTGGGGGCGGAAATTAGAGAGGACCAAAAGGTCTACGCGTATTTATGCATATAAAGGAGTGAAAGTCGGTATGTATGCAGATTCCTCTAAGCAAGATCAACATTACTGTAAAGTTTGGCCAAAAATTGTCTGAATAGGGTCGGAGTTGTGGGGGTGGCAGTCACTTGGTCTTTAGAACTATGGCAACATATGGCATGTGATATATCATTCGATCGGAAATGATAAGAAACGAAAGTAGATAAAGCTCTTTTTCATTTTCTAAATACTACGTTCGAGAACATCAATTTTTCGATTAAAAAAGGGGGGAGGGGTTAAAAAGTGCAGCTAAAAGGGTAAAATTAGATGACCTCAGCGCTTCCGCTACTTTCCTATACCTTCTACGGGAGGATTAATTTCTTGTTTTGGATGAAAGCATCATTTAATATTTTGTTGGCGCGCCTTTAGCCTTGATTGCTGAAGCAATACGACGTGGCTTTGTAAAAATAAGACGTTGGTATTCATCAGTTGTTATATTTCTTCAAGTCTGAGTTTAACCAATACCACCTCTTACTCAAAGCCTGAGCGCGAAAACGTCATGATGATGTAACACAATGTATGAAATTTTCGCGCTCAGGCTTTGAGTAGAGATGGTGTTGAATAAACCCGAAATTGTCCCTACCGTGGGTGTGTTTAGTATTGGTTTAACTCACTAAACTTGGCTGGCTTGGATTGAACAAATTTTTCACATATTAGCGAATCGATTGGGTTTAGATCCGGCAAATTAGCAGGCCAAGACAAAACTGGTACGTTACGGACCTCGGACCATTTTGCTGCATGTGCTGATGTCAAATCGTGTTGAAATATCATCTCATCATTAAACAGAAACTCTGATGATGGTACCATGAAATAACCAAGCAGTTCGCAATAGCATTCTGCATTAACGGCACCCTTGATTAAAGCAAGTTGCCCCATTCCAGAAGCGCACGCACATCCCCGCAACATTCACAGATCTATTAAGACAATCTTCTTGTAAGCCTCATCTCGTCGACGCCGCACTCTTGGTCTTTGATCACCAAAGGCAACACAAAATTTCGATTCATCAGTAAACAGCACGTTTCGCCAATCATTGAATGACCAATTCTCACGTTGAATGCACGATTGGTCAGCAGTGGTTAACGTTTTGGCACACGGCTTTGGAACGCATCTCATGTAGTCTTCTTAGGGTTATACGAGACGACACAGAAACCCCACGTTTCCTCCACTCTCTAGTCATTGTTGACACTCTCGGTTGGAGTAAACAATTATTCTGAATTGTTGATCGTCTCGGTGACTTGTTTTCCGTTTATGCCCGCAATTCTTTCGCTGTTTCAAGCTATCTATTCCTTCTGTGTGTTTCTTTTGAAGCTGGTGATTGGGAGCATTCTATTTCTGCAATCTGTTTTTTTTCCTCTCCTTGCAGCGCAACTATTACTTTTTGCACAGTGCTAGTCAAATCCGCTTTTCAATCCATAATGATCAATGTCTTTATGGATTCTTGATTTCGCAATTTATATAAATTGCGCTTAAATGGGGATGTTCATTATTAGGGGGAGTGGTACCATACCGATCACGAAATATTCCCCACCTGAATATTGCGCTATCGAAAATGCTGATTGATTGCTCACTCCTAGAACTTGTTCAGTTGTCCGCGTTGTAAGATTTGGAAAACAAAAGCTTCTGTATCCAAGCGAAAGGTTAACAGTTTTAAAGTCAAGTTTTATATAGCGTATTCACGTCTTTTGTTTCATAGAGAACTGTTAGAAATTTAATTCTTAAGTGGTTTAATTTTAGTTTCATATTGTCCACGTCCCACAATGCAAGGCGCATCACAATGCAACGTAATACACAAAAAGTATAATTTGTAAAATAATTATATTAATACGAATTATTCATACTTACTTAGTATTAATTATAATGAATATACAAGTTATTTATACAATCTATTTCAAGATCTATTAATTTCAAAATTAATTTTATGATGCAACCTCATTGAAGAAATTTTTAGATGATCAGTGAGGGTTTGAATGGTACGCCTACCTCAGCTGTTCGAATTAATGAAGAAAAATAGGAAAGAAAATTCCGCAGCCTAGATTCGAACTAGGAACCTTTGGCTCGGACCGCCAACGCGCTAACCAGAAATTTTCAATCACCAGAATATTCACCAAACACCCCTTTACAAAGTGGCTCCGACTTTTCGTAGTAGCACCTTCATCCCTGTCTCAAAAATAAATTAATCCGTTTCTAGAAAACCAGAACTTTAGCTATTAGAGAAATATAACAGGAAGATTTAATCGATCATTCTCTCCGTGCAAGTGAGGCGTGGAATATTTCGTGATCGGTAGTGTACGTCACTATTCAATTACTTTTGACTTTAAAGTTTGAATATTCTAAATTTTTGTCTAGGAAGTGTCTTATCTTTTTTATATTTTTTTGTAATTACATAATTATCGACGGGATTTCAGCCAACACACAATTTTATTAAGAAAAAGGACTTTTTTATTATTATTCTACAGCAGTTATTGTTCTCCAGTATGAAATCAAACGATATTTGTAGACTAAACCATGCAAATAACAGTGTCGTTTTGTGAAATATCATTTTGACGCAGAGGTTATTTTAAAAATTTTAGTTCAAAAAATGTTTGGTCTAAATATTTAAATGATTATAAGAATTAAACTGTACTCGTGACAATTTACTATGCTTAAATAGTTGCAGACATTTTAGGAAAAAATTTCATTAATATAATGGATGAAAAAACGATACTTGAAAATTTAATTATTAAGTAGCGGAAAAATAAGGCACTTATTGGTTTCACAATGTGTCTGTCTGGCACACTTATTGTTAATCGTATTTCAACCAATAATAAGCCCTAAATTTGCCCTTCTGATGATGGTGTAATAATGAATGACGTTTCAGCGCCCAGACCTTTATTATAGGTGGTATAGCTACGGCACGTATTAATTTCATCAACCATTGTTGACGCAACATACAAACACGACCAGCCGATTGTTGACGCAAACACGACGGGCTGATTGTTCACACATGCAAACAAACAGACATAACCAAGTCTATTTCATAGACAGGGTGATTCAGAAAGGTAGGTCAAGAATGAAACACCATGTACAGTTTGTAGCGGGGAACAATATTTTTCCTATAAACATGGGTCCGGAAATGCATCCTTACAGAGATAATGCAACTTGTACGAGGTAGGAATGGATGTGCGTTACCCGGACGGCAATGGTAGGGTCCATGTAAATTAGGAATGGATTGGGAGAGGAGGCCTTGTGCCATGGCCACCCCGGTCTCCTGACTTGACACCTCTGGACTTCTTTTTATGGGGCCACATCAAGCAATTGGTGTTTGCCACACCAGTCGACAATCCCGATGACCTTGTAGCTAAAATTGTTACAGCGTGTGGAGAAGTCAGTGATTCTACGGACGTCTTCACTAGAGTTCGCGAGAATCTCGTCCGCAGACTAAACACCTGCATCGAGGCTCAGGGTCGGCATTTTGCACCTACTGTAATGTCATTCCTACCTCGTATAAGTTGCATTATCTCTGTAAGGATGCATTTCCGGACCCATGTTTATAGGAAAAATTTTGTTCCCCGTTACAAACTGTACATGGTATTTCATTCTTGACCTACCTTTCTGAATCACCCTGTATCTATATATTATTAATTTCTACGTTTTTGGGAGACTTATCTGCAAGTTTAGATTTTTTCCATCATTGTGGTAATATTACACAGCTGGGTGCAAAATTTTCAACTTCATAACTTACTTTCAAGTTACATTTTAAAACCGGACAAACATACAAACATTGTGCTTTATATGTAGGCTATATATTTGCTGAAAATTTTTATAATTTATGTTGATATTTATTATTATTTAATATTTTCCGGCTTGGTGGCCGAGAGCGCCGAGGCGCAGGTCTTGTCGCTTTCGAGATCAGCGAAGCACTGGGCATGGATGTTTGTGTTTGTCCTTTACAAACAGCTCGGGGTACCGAGCAAAGCCGCAATAGGCCAATCGCCTGCTAGGCTGCATTTCTAATGATTTGATTCAGGCCAGAGGCTATCTCAGCTTATAATACCTAGCGAAGAATATTCATTTGTTTGGTAATAATAGACAAAAATAGAACAATCATTTTGATCATTTGAAACCGGACAAACATACAAACATTGTGCTTTATATGTAGACTATAGATTTGTTGAAATTTTTTTATAATTTATGTTAATATTTATTATTATTTAATATTTGCCGGCTTGGTGGCCGAGAGCACCGAGGCGCAGGTCTTGTCGCTTCGAGATCAGAGAAGCACTGGGCATGGATGTTTGTGTTTGTCCTTCACAAACACCTCGGGGTACCACAATAGGCCAATCACCTGCTAGGCTGAATTTCTATTGAATTTCAATAGGGTCTCTCTCAGCTTATAGTACCTATAGAAGAATATTCATTTGTTTGGTAATAATTGAAAAAATCGAATAATCATTTTGATCATTTGAAATTGCTATCATCATATTATATTGTAAGTCACTCTCATTGAAATTTAATAATAACAATAACAAGAAATTAATCCCCCCGAAGAGGGTATAGGAAAGTACGGAAACCCTGAGTTCATCTTTTTTTACCCCTTTATCTTCATTTTTTAACCCCCCAATTTATTTATTTTTTTTTATACCAAAAAATTGATTTTCTCGAATGTACGAGTCGAGTCAAATTATTTTGACCATCAGCCAATATCCTGAATAACCGCCTTTAGCGGCACGGACAGCATCACTAACCTCTCGCAATTTGAAATTCCTTTTTTGGGCACAGTGTTTTCGATGATCTCGGGACTTTACTTTCGTTGAGTCGGGAAATCCAATGTATGTAACTCGGCGTTGTCGACTTGAAGCGATGCGGGAGTGAGTCAATAAGATTCTGGTAGGTTTCTACTAGTAGCTGTAAAGCATCCGATAGCTGCTCAAGGGTACGCGGTGGTTGTTCCATAGCACGCACATGACGATCGAAGTGATCCCAAAGGTTTGGGAAATTAGGGGGCCAGGGTAGTACTTGGAACTCGTGTTTCTCAAACCACCCCCGAACAATTGCAGCCGTATGACACATCGCACTGTCTTGCCGGAACGTGCCATCCCCCTGTGGGAAAACAGTCGCCATGTATGTATGAATAAATAACCGAATCGGTTGAGAGTGCCTTCCACAGGTATCAGTGGGCTCAGACAATGCATGAGACACTCCCCACACCATGACGCTGCCGCCACCAGAATGGATTCTTTCAACAATGGTTGCAGGATGCTTGTTCTCGGAGGTTTCTCGCTCACCCGCCAACGGCCGTCACTTCTGTGGAGCAGAAATCTTGACTTCACGGAGAAGGCAAACTTTTTCCGGTCAGAAGTGGTTCAGTTTCTGTACTGTTGGGCAAATTGAAGCCGTTTTTGGCGATGAACTTTCGTCAGCATGGATGCGGTGACCATCCGTCTGCTGCGGAGGCCCATACGTAGCAGGGTCCTCTGTACTATGGTTTTAGAGACATGTCTGGTAGCACCCTCGGTGGTTTGAGCGGTAAGTTGGTCCACTGTAGCTCTTCGGTTGGCCTTCACACACCTTCGCAGCCGACGTTCACCTCTTTCATCAATGGCACGTGGTGCTCCACAGTTCTCATACCGTTTATTCTGAACGGTCCAATTTTCCAAGTCATGGTACACTTTAACTACAACAGCACGAGAACAGTTCACAAACTGCGAGGCGGTTTCCGAAATACTGCCATCCTTGGCCCGAAAGCCGATTATCATCCTCTTTTCCAGATCTGATAAATCACGTTTCTTACCCATTGCAGCAATGAGTGATATGTTTTTAACGTAGTGGAAACCTACCTTATACCTTGTGTTCAATTTATCTGAAGGCATTGAAATATCTCGAGAACCACACTTCGGATCAAAAAAAGTGTGGAATGAAAAATGTTCATCTCGAAGGGAGACATCTAATGATACCAAACTCGACCCCCCACCCCCACCCCCTGGGGGTGGGGGAGGGAGGAGTTAAAAAATTTAAATGGGAACCCCCATTTTTTATGGCAGATTCGGATTCTCCAGAAAAAATTACCCCAATTTGACCTATGACAATAAATGGGTCAATTCGGTCACAAATGGCGCTGTAATCGACAAAAATCAAAATGGGTAAAAAATCGTTGAAAAATGGCGATATCTCAAGAAATAGGGTGGACAATTATGGTGTCATTAAGTAGCATTTGTAAGAATATCAGAAACATTTAATTTTATTTTGCTGATCTGATACCTATTTCTTGAGATATCACCATTTTTCAACGATTTTTTACCCATTTTGATTTTTGTCGATTACAGCGCCATCTGTGACCGAAATGACTCGAATCGTAGGTCAAATTGGGGTAATTTTTTCTGGAGAATCCGGATCTGCGATAAAAATGGGGGTTCCCATTTAAATTTTTTAACTCCTCCCTCCATCACCTCCAGGGGGTAGTGGTGGGGGGTCGAGTTTGGTATCATTAGATGTCCCCCTTCGAGACGAACATTTTTCATTCCACACTTTTTTTGATCCGATGTGTAGTTCTCGAGATATTTCAATGTCTTCAGATAAATTGGACACCCGGTATAGTCACCTAACCAATTCCCAACAAGTGACATAATTCCTCGGATGGGCAGCCCCGAAGACAAATGTAGGAGGTGGTCATAATAATGTGACTCGACCCTGTAGTATTTAAAAAATATCTTTCCTTTCTCATCTTCTGTCAGATTCCGTATTGTCAATAGATAGAAAGAATGAAGTTAACACTTAAACCCTGATGATGAATGATAAGTCGACTCCAATGACGATAAAGTCAACCTAGCTAAGGCCAGAGCAAGACTGAATTACCACTCAAAACTGAAAAAACTTCAGCGTTACCAAAAAATCCAAAAACGTGCCATAGTTTTAAAGATCAAGTGACTACACCCCCCCCCCCCCCACAACTTCGACTCCACTGGGACATTTTGGCCCAAACTTCATACAAATGTGGATCTTGCCTAACGGAATCTGCATGTCGAATTCCACTCCTATGCGTATCTAAATACCACGTAGATCACTTGGTGTCCTTTAACTCCCAGCCTTGTAACTCCGACCCCAACGGGCCATTCAAACCAAACTAAATAGTGAAGTAGAACATGCCTGTGGTAAGCTCTCTTCTGAATTTCAACCTTCTAAGTCAAAAATGTGAAAAATATGAAGGAGACAAACAGACGGACAGAATGACATTGTAAAACCAATAAGTCCTCTATTCTTCCGATACTTAAAAACATTGCTGTGGACTTTATAAAAAGAAACGAAAAATAAAATCGAATTTCTTAAAAATATGTAATGATCTTGAAATTTCTTTGGGACCTAAGTATGATTTTGGTGGAATATGCGCCAAAAGCTGACGTCTGTAGGTTTTCAGATTCTAGCAGGTAATGCAGGCCTTATGACATAGCTTATTACAAAATGAAGCTATAGAACATGCATGCTTGATTTAAAAAACTTCTTTGACACACTACAATAAACGTGTAGAAGTTCACCATTCTTGGTCCGGTTTGAAAGTTTGAACAACTTTCACTTTATAAGGATGCAAACGAAGTCGCTTATGCCAGCAAGATGAATTGTTTTGAAGATTGTCGATTCGATTTCCTAGAGCTTCTCTGAAATCCCATTGGAATTTCTGCCACTTTCTGTTCGTAAACATGACATCGATTCTTCCAGGTTGTTTTCAAATTACGAGGGGCGGTCATAAAGTCATTACAATTAACATGAAAAACCGATGGTGAAAATCGTTTTTTGAAAATGTGTGGTGCCACTGGGAAGCGATATCCCTCGAATGTCGGAGGATACTGCGGCGTTTGGCGCAGCCCGTCGGAAAATTGGAGGTGCGAGCCGTGATAAGGTTCCTGCATTTGAAGGAGAACAACGCCAAACAAATCCATGAGGAGTTAGTGGCCGTTTATGCGACAATGCCCATTGTACGAGATAGTTGCCATCTGGCGTCGACGTTTCCAGTGTGGTCAGACAAGCGTGAAAGAAGAACCTCAGAGCGGACGCCCCACAAATTGCGAAGCAAGTGGAGGCGATAGTCCACTCAGACCGCCGTATCACTGCGCAAAAGATTTCTGCACGACAACGCGCCAGCATATTCCGCACATGAGACCATGCGCGTTGCGGCGGAGCTGGAGTTCGAAATACTGCCCCATCCCACGTTTTCATCCGACCTAGCCTCGTTGACGGCATTTCCAAGACGACAACGAGGTCATCTTCGAGGTGGAGCCGTTCCTCACCAGCAAAAAGGAGGACTTCTATAGAAGTGGCATCCAGCAAGTCGTCCATCGTTGGGAAAGTGTGTGGCCCTTGGAGGTGCGTATCTGGAGAAGGACTGACGCTCCCACCATGCAGCGTCACTCCATCTCTTTGTCTTCCGGCCGAGTGTAAAGTCTTTATGACGCCCCTCGTATAATTCTTCCAATTGAAAATCTTCTCGATCCACACCTTAATTCTTTTCCCATCATGTTTATCAATGCATACGTGGGCAGTTACTTTGCAGTGAAATTACTGATTTTGTTTCCATATATTTTGCTGCTGTGGTGTCGCCATTTCGCAGTATGCGACCGTGGTACTGAACAGTGAGTGACAGGCCAACTTCAAAGTTATGAAATAAGATTGTTTGAATTTTCTTTCTTATAGCATCAATTACAATCCATAATTTATCGCCATTTGTTGGGTATGACTAAGTAAATTAGAGGACGTCTAAACGGAACACTTTGTGCTGTTCTTAATTGGCATTTTTTACAATATTAATTTAAGTCTTATTCGTAAATCAATAAATCAAAAATTACCAGAAATTCAATAAAACCTTAATCTCAATAATCTACACTCTGTTATTGTTTCATGGCTTTTAAAACAGCAACGGCGTAAGAATAGAAATTCTGACGGCTTTTGACTGAGCGTTTGGAAAGAGAAATAAATGAATTTAGGATTAAAAAAGAATTATTCGCGCGGCTGTAAATTAATTTTTAAGGGGGTTACCATTAATGTGTGAGAGAAAATCAATTATTTATCGTTATCCTTCTCGTTCCATATTTCTAAATTAAATTTTTGATTAATTCCTGTCTCGTTATTGACAGGAAATAAATTTTTCATCATGTTATTTTGTTTCCTTGTTTACAATTACTAAAATGAAAACAATGTTTGTTCAAAGAGAGTGACATCAAGGTATTGATTTCTTGAACTTTTTTTTTTATCTTTGCTAGGAAAAAAAAACCCAGAGGCATGTTTATGAAATACACGTTGCCGTTTTTATTATTTTTGTGAATGGAAAAATCTTCTTTGAAGGAGACCCGAGTTTGGCAAATGTGAGGTTTGGCTTTGCACTCCAAATGCGTTTCGGTTGAGAGGGGAAAGAGCATCGTGTGAAGGATAGTTCTTGCCCTGCCCTGCATTGTTTCTCTGTTTCTCTGATAAATCTTGTTCAGTGAATTAGAGAGTGACAAAATGGTGCTGGCAAGACCCCAACATCCTGAAAACTTCACCAGTTAAGCAACGAGTAATGGAGAAAGATAGACGAAGAGTCAATTATAAAGAAACGTGTGGGCAAAGAGAATGAGAGTAAATGACGGTACTTAAGCAAATCTTTCTCATTCGCCGTCCAAATATCACTTGTTAAACGTAAATCGAATGAAATTCGCAAAGAATGTGTTGATCATTATTGCTTGTTGCCTATAAAATAGCCCATTAGGTTTGTCGCGCGCATTTATCTTGAAATTTTACAACGGATGCAGACAACGTTGTTCTTTATTTTCTGCCATGTTTACGTCAATTTTCAGATAAGATTAGACTAATTAGAATTAAGGAAAATATTAAATTGATTGGAAAATCATTAAACGTAATGATAGTAAAATCCTTAATAAAACATTGTCTTCATCTCGTTTTAAGTAAGCGGCGGTTTTGAATGGAAAATTTAAAAAAAAAAAAAAAAAGGTTTTCCTTCATTAAGATCTCAGTTCTGCAGAGTTGTTTTAATCTCTGTCAAAGCTTAAAATCCAATTATTTTGCCAGAAATGTTCAGGAAGGCGAAGCAGAAATATCATTTGAGTTGCAATCCTTTTACTAATAGCACCGGTTATGGTGGCTATCCTGTCGAGAACGTCAGCTGTTGTGAATAGGGATAACCTAATGAAATGGCTTGAGGGTGAACAAGGTGATGGAAGCAGAGGGGTAGGGATTGGAAGATGCTTTTCTTGAACCTTAAGGCAGTACCTGGAAATGATACTAATTTCGTTTCAATATCCTTCAGCGAGGTAATTATCATCTTTACTTCATTTGGAGCATTGCCGCCCAACCTTTTCGAAAGGAGCGAGTCACCATTGTTGGGCTGAACAATAGGAATTAACCCGCAGTAAAAAGTAATGTTTAACGAAAGATCAAACGCAACATTTAAAGCTGCGTCGCATCAAACTTTAATTTCTAAAGGAGAAGTTTAAATGAACACGGACCAAAAGTTTGATATCAAACAAAAGAGATATTACAGGGAATGCTACAAAGACTTTTTTGGAGGGGGAGAGGATTATTTACAAATAAAAAGATTACGTTTTATTAGATTATTCAATGACGTTTTTTGTTTTATTTTTACTTAAACTCGTATACGTATTACAAACAATGAAAAAATGAAAGTAATAATATTGAATTGTTCTTAAGCATTTGTCTTGAGTCTACGATACTTTTAAATTTTTATTTGTTCTAATGTAGATTCTTGTTTTTCATATAAAAAATAAAATATTTCATCTAAACGCTATTATTTTATATACACTCATCGTCAAAAAAAAATTGCATCCATAGAAAACCTATTTAGATGCTGTGGGACGTTATGTTAAGACTCCACCGCTAGTAAAAGATCTGCAAGATCTACAAGCCAAAGTTCAGCCTGCATGGGATGAGCTAAGTCAAGACTACGTTAAGAATTTGTACGACTCCATGCCACGATTTGTGGCAGAATACATTAGAAATAATTAAATTTTGTCATACCCACGCTCATTGTTTAATCATTTGTAGTTGTTGTTGGTGAGTATTAACTTCATTTCAAATAGCTTTTCAATCTGACGATTCCTTCTAGGTGCAACTTTTTTTTGACGATGAGTATATTTTAAAAGAAAAATTTATAAAGGGCGATCCAAATTAACAGTATTTCTCATCAGTGCTATTTGTAAACGTAAACTGGAGACGAAAAGCAGCACATTTTGTGTGCACGTTAACATATGGTCCCCAAAAGGATTGAATGCTTGACGTGGTTGAATGCCCCACGTAATAATTTTTTGTACAGTATGACTCGCCAATGTAGAATGTCGTCTAAATGAACACCTCGCCCATAAAAAATTCGAGGGATTAGAGAAGTCCGCCGTTGCCAAACATTTCTTGTAAACTGGGCATCAGGTTTACAAGAAGAATTTCAAATTAGTAGGGAGAGTGGATAAAATTTCCTCTACTGGACGCCTATGAAACTCTAAAAATCACGAAATGTAATAAAAAATTATTACTTGCCGGTAATTTACATCCGGTCCCCTGAACGATTCCTAATTATTCCAATTGTTTAAAAAATCTGATACCATTTAAATATTTATGGATTTTTTTTTTGCATTGTTCGATCATTAGGCTATTGTTATCTCTTCTTTTTTATTTTTATTTTTTTATTTCATTAACCTATTCCTTCGGCCCATCTGATTGGTTGTTTTCTGTAATCCCCGCTTTTTAGATTATGACGCCATCCTGTACCGTTACTGTTTTCTGATTGGGTAAACTTTTGCATTTATCATTTTGTTTTCTCTTGCATGTTGTTATTTGCGGCCGAAATGTAATCCGGACAAGCAAGTAAATATACGAGGATATTGTTCTCTGCACTATGTTTAAAGACAAAATGAAAAGAGACCTTATAGTACAACATTGTAGTTTAAAAATAGGTAGGGATTTTTTTTTAAAAAAAGATCTAACTTTCTTAAATCCTGACACTTCAGTAATAGGCTATAACGAGCGGCTGCGAGCAGGCTTTAGTGAATAAAATCAGCTCACAGATCGCGCATGAAGATATAAAGTGAACTATACTACTGTTTATAAAAATCGCAACACCCTGATGGAATAGCCCAATCTGCATTAAATTTGGAGCATTTGCATATCATGGGTCAGAAAAGAAACCATTAGATTTTCAGGTCAATACAATGCGTTTTATTGTCACATTAGTATCGGGTGAAACCACCATGGGATGCAATTACAGCCTCTAAACGTCGTGGCATTGAGTCAAACAAGCTCTGAATAAGGGCCTGGGGAATGTCCTGCCATGCTCTGTCTACACGGGTATACAGTTCATCCACAGTTGCTGCTGCAGGAGTCTGACGAGCCAATCGATGAGCAACCCTGTCCCACACATGTTCGATTGGGGAAATGTCTGGTGAACGAACAGGCCAGGGGAACAAGGGCGTCTGATGTGCTTGGAAAAAGGCGAGGACATTTCTGGCCACATGCGGTCGGGCATTGTCCTGTTGGAATACAGCGCCTGGAAGGTTCTGCAGGAAGGGGATGACCTCGGGTTGCACAACTTCCCTGATGTACCGGTCACTGTTCAGATTGTATGGATTCTGATCAGACGGAAACGGACCTGGTAACTGATTGCACCCCACACCATCACCCCTGACGTTTGTCCTGAATGACGCTGCAGGATGCATTCTGGAAGATCGCGCTCGCCACGATGTCTTCTGACTCGTATCCTGCCGTCATGGTGCTGCAAGTTAAACCTTGACTCATCCGAAAACACAACTTGTTGCCATTCAGCTTGCCACTGTTGGTGTTGATGGGCCCATTGCAACCTGAGGCGCCGGTGGTTTTGAGTCAAAGGAATCCGCAACAATGGTACTCGTGCCATCAATCTTCTGGAAATCAAACGACGTCGTACAGTGCTAGCAGACATTGTCCTGCCTACTGTAGTACCCCACTGTTGTGCTAACACTGTGGAAGTGGCTGACGATCTGCTACACACAAGCGATAGAGGTGTCTGTCATCTCGCGGTGTCGTCGTGCTGGGTCTTCCTGAGCCTGGTCTTCGGTGTGCCCTGTTCTCTTCGCTCCACTGCCTCCATGCACGCATAATTGTCGTTGCATTACGTCCTACACGAGCAGCAATGTCACGATACGACCATCCCGCTTCACGCAGACCAATTATGCGTCCTCTTTCAAAGTCTGTCAGCTGTTGATATGGTACCCTTCGTCGTCGTCGAGGCATGATGTTCTTTCAAGCAATTACTCTGAAAATCTAATCATTTATACTCTGACCCATTGTATGCAAATATTGCAAATTGCATATGGATTAGACCATTCCATCAGGGTGTTGCGATTTTTATAAACAGTAGTGTATCTCTATGATGTCCTAACCTATTGAGCGCGATAAAGTGAACTCTTCCATTTCACCTTAGTGTGAGAACTCCACAACATTGTAGTTTAAAACTAACAAGTAGCAGCCCTTACATAATGAGACAGTAAAAGGGCTCTTAGTCCATTTCTCTTGTACCCTGATGAAGGCGGGATCAAAAGCCGAAACTAGTTGATTTTAAACTACAGTGTTGTACTGTAAGGTCTCTTTTCAAATATACATGGACAAGAAGTTTTTATCCACAGTAGGCTATCGGTTCTTAACGTTTAAATAAGTCTTACAAACTTAAGAATTAAGATAGAAATAGATGGGACACAAGATGGTAACCAAGATGTTAAACTCATTATAGGGTTTAGTGGCATGTTTCCAGCAGTTCCTTCATTTTTGGAACGCTTGCTGTAAGTTGAGTTTTACGAGAATATGAAGTACACTGCGATTCCGTCTAAATTTTTTCCGGTTTTGAATGATAACTGCTGGGTGAAAAGACAAGCATGAGACGGGGAGTTGTCGTGATGTAACAGCCAGTTCAGTTGTCGCCAAATTTCGAAGCGATGCTGTCGCACATTTTTATGCATTTGCCGCAAACATCACAATAGAACGCGGACTTGACTATTTGGGCTGCCAGGCTTACTCTTTGCGCAGAATCCTCTTGAAGTCAAAAGAAGGAAAAAAAGTGATGAATATGCTCATGACGATGCTCTTCACCTGTCCTGCCTATTTTGGGCTTGGTGAGGTTGAGCTTTTCTTCGAACACTTGTTCAATCCGTGCAAGATCTCCGGCGCACTTTTCCCGAGATTCGCATAAAATTTTAACTTACCCTTGCTGTGTTTTTGTTTTTGTTTTTTAATTCTTCGTGAAAATCGCTATAAGCCAGGTATGTGGCCCCAAACTTACAATACGACCACCTAAGTGATTGTAATTTGGTGCGCAGACCTCTAAGATATACTAGCACTGCCAACTACCGTTGCAAAGTACTACTATAATTGCTGTCTAGATGGCGGCAGCGATCCGAAAATTTTGGATACCACTTCGTACTGTGAGAAAGTCATTAAATAAGTATATTTCAGGAAAGCAGTAACGTTTATTCGTTTTAGATTCATATGTGAAGAAATCGTTGCCATCGCTATAATTAAAAAATCTTGATTTTCATCACTTGAAGCAGGCATCCATGTTTTTGTATCACGGAGGCACGCTGTTATAACATCCTTTTAGAAGTAATTATTTTGAAATCCGAAAATGTAAACCAGCAGCTTTAAAGAGGATTTTAAGAGAAAATTAAAAATAAACGCGTTGTTCCAAATATTTGGTTACACTATTTCGTTTATAAAAAAAAGTGATGACAAGCTCATGATGTTAATTTACTTATTAATGGCATTAGAGTGGTGTGTGGAAATATTTTCTCGAATTTTTTTTTCTTTTCCGTTAATGCATGAAAATAATTGTGCTATTGATTTCATGTTATAATCCTTTTTTAGACTTGGTTACTGTAATGACTTTATTTGTCTTGCAAACAAAATTTCAAAAAAGCTCGCCAAGGTGTGTTTAATGTGGGCGCGTGAACTCGGTCACCCCGTCGGATGTGGTGGACTCGTGCGTCACCAGGTAAAGCAAACCGGGTTTCCAGCTGCTTTCAGCCTCCACTGCAATTCTGCATGAATAGCTAAGCTTTAGTTGGCCTATCATAGGACGCTTTCAAGCAAATAGAAGCCGCTAAGTACATTGGCTTTTTCTATCCTTTCTCAAACAGAGGAACTTTAAATAGCTGTGTTTGCATTTGGATATGTTAAATTAATTTGAAAAGCTTTCTCTCTCTCTCTTCTCTCGCTCACACCCTACTCGCACCTCTCTTTTAGAGCGAGTTGTTTAAAACGTAGCAAAGAAGGGTAAAAACATGAGACAAATCTAATAAATTTAATCGTGTTCTCTTTCTCGCAGTCTCTCACCCGCTAACGCATTCCTTTCCTCATTTTCTCCTGGCGCAATTTTACTGCTATTTACTTTGTTCTAAAGACGTTAGAAGAGATTCACGACGTCTGGAAGAACACTTGCCTCGTTTGACCGGCGAAGAACACATGGGATCACAAATCGGCTTTTTATATGAAAAAAAAAATCAAGCCGAGAAGTTTTAACTTAGAGAGACAAAAGTAATGTAGCAATGGCTTATTGCATTAAAATTCGTTCCTAACAGACCTTGACAAGTAGACAGCTTTTATACACTAGATTAAAGCAATCCTTGGAGTCGAATCCATCTAAATGATCTATAATAAGCTGTTCTGCTTCCCTGTCTTCGGCGCTCTTTTTCCCAATGGAATTTCTTCATCATGAGCAGCGTTTTGAAGTTATACGTATTGGACTTGTCATTTTTGAAAACGGTCTAAATATTTTTGAGCTAAAAATTTATTATTATTGTTTAAAAACGAAGCAAAATTGTAATTCTCTGCGGGACTTGAAACGGGAATATTGTAATAAATTAGTGTAATAACGCGACACTTTTAAATAACGAGCTTTAAATAAGCATCAATTAAATGCTTTAGATGATTGTCAATAAGCATTAAATGGATGTAATTTTTTAAGTTTTGTTAGTTATGCTGAATACTAAGCATTTTTGCATATTTGAACTGAATTTTAGATTTATTTTCATTACTGTTTCATGGCAAATTGTGTTTGAATTCGTTGACTATATTAACTTCAGAACTCCAGGATTTATTTATTGGAAATTTCTATTCAGATGGGGACGCTAGAACGCTGTACTAGCTCGCTTTATCATGGGAACTAAGCAAATCAGAACTAATTTCGTTTCCAACAGAAAGCCCAGTTTCTGATTTCACTTTAAATTGGTGATTGCGTCATATATGGTGAACCTTAACATTTATTAAGAAATCACAAAGAATAGTCATCGTCTTCTGATGATTACTTTCTTCACACAATCATTTTGAAACTTTCATCGTTTTGCCTAACTTATAAGTCGATTATAAGCTATTTTATATTTATGTTGCAAAGAAATGAGGCGTAAAGTATAGAACTTTAACGGCCAACTATGAACTCAGCTCAATGCCACGATCGTTAACAACATTTATAGCATTAACTTTATTTAAAAGTTTCGATGTTAAGGGAATATATTCGGTGGACTATCGTTAAGAGGATTTGGAATCTCGTAAAAAAAGTTTTATAACATAAAGTTTCTAAAGACCTAAGACCTAATGTCAAGTTCGACCATCACTCAGCAGAGTTTGCTAAATGATTGCAAAAGCAGATATCTCATCGCTTCCCGACGTAAGCGCTAAAAAGCTGAATAGACGTTGTGTGCATTGGTGCTAACAATATCAGACAAACAGCAGATTACATTATCAAATATTTGGTTTTAAGATCGCGGTTTTCAGTCGCAAATTTTATTGCAGCGAAACTTTTCGTCATGCCGCTTCATTTAAAGCTTATAAGTGATCATCGAATGTTCATATATGGCATAAACAAGCAACTACATAAATAATTATGATCTCTCACTAACATCAGGTATCAGGTTCATATTCATTGTTTTGTAAAAGAAGGATCAGACCGCCCTCAAACAAGATAACGTAAAGTTTAATTAATAAACAACATTAAATTAAGTTCAATTGTCGTAAGTTTAGATTCCATTAAGTGGAAATCAATAAATAGAGATTATAAATATGAATATAGAGTATATATAATTTTAAGATGATAAACAAGTAGATAAAAGTATTTGGTAAGATCAAATTGATTCGAGTTAGGTTATGTTTATAGGTGTTCAAGCGATTTATGTATCCTCTTCATAAAGTATAGCAATATTTGTATTTTATAATTCTAAACGCAAAAAAGGTCACTAAAATTCCTCGGCATAACTTCAAGATTGACATATCTTTAAGAAATCAATCTAACTACCCAAAGCAGTATGGACTAATACCGATTCAATTACCTCCAAGGGTAACATACATAAGTTTGGACATTAAGATCAACGTTTTATACGAAGGTTGGGGCATAAGTCATGGCATCTGGTTTTTTTTTTGTCTCAGAGCTAAGGGACATGTCAAAATGTCCTATGTCTCAAGAAAGCCATGCATTTGTAGTATGTTTCCACAATAGCAGATGACTCTGTGATTTCCTGTTGTTGCACAGAGAGCAATGTTAAATCACTTCTTAGTCAACTGCCGGGCAGGATAGATGTAACACGAGTTGAACAACGCTCGTATATCAAAATAGCCGTTCTCTATTTTGATTTGTTACTTATTCTGGAACATGAAACCAGTAATCATGTTCCAGAATCATGAAACATAACATTATAGATTTCACGATTCTGAAATATGAAACCTGTAATGTTATGTCAACTATCTCAATAAAAATGAAAAACAAAGGTTGGCGTGTTTTTAAATGTCCGTACATTTTGTCCATCCCTTGTCCTTTCATTAGTATGTCTGAATGAGCATTCAGGGTCCTCGCGTAGTGGACATTGCTGCTAGTGGAATTTGAATGATTGCAAGAATACTCCAATCAGTTTTGTCGTGGTCAGTCAATTTGCAGTCTCGGTATTGCGCAAGCAGAATATGATAATCTAGTCTCAGGTACTAGGTTGAGGCTATCCTCCGTTTAGGACGATACAAAAGGAACTTTGCTCAATTATTTTTCTTTCATTCGCTTTTTAAGTCCTTAATTAGAAGCTAACCACTGACACCAAGAATTTGCGCTCTACTGTGTGTATATGGTTGTTATATAAGGCATTTTGATTCTGCGCCTAATTCAGACAACCATACACTATGGATGAAATTTTACGATATTAGAATGTGAATATAATAAAAATGAACATGAAAAAACTCAAATTTATAATGAATGGAAATATAACAAAATAACAAGTGACTAAAATTTCTGTCACATTATTAACTACTGTATTTATTTTTATAAAGGACATTGTAAATTAAAACTGGGTCCTTCTTCCTTTCATTTATCTCAGTAAAGGCTTGGTTCGATAAAAAAATTTTAAATGAGGAGTAAAAATTCACTGATAATTTAATAGTTTTTCTTGTTATAATTCACGGGAGGGAGATAATGTTTGGATGTGCAGAATGATATCCAGGCGATCTTCTTTAAAACGAGCAGATCAAATAGAAATTCTCGGAAAATTTCAAAAGTTTCTTAGACGCCGTCATGGTGATTGCCAAACGTAAACGAATATCTTTGAATTAATGCACGTTCGAATACGGTATCAAAAGCATATAAATTTCCTATCAAATCTTCCTTCGGCTTAATGTTTATCATTCCAGTAGGAAAAGTTCGTGTCGCTTGAAGAAAATTCGTCGCCTGTTTGTCTCTTCGGCGCCGAGTCTGACGCTCTGCACCTTTAGTTGTCCTCGGAGTAAGTGGATTCAATATAGAGAAAGTGCGAACGGTGGCGAACGAGGGTCACGTACGATCGCTCAGAATTTGGTCACGAGATGGGAAGGTGGGGGAGGGAGTTTCCGACGTGACAAGAGCTTGAAACCTTCTCGTAACTATTTCCTGGCGATCCATTTCGGAACTGATTAAGGAACCAGAGAGCGCGTTATGACCCGCTCCCCCTCCGGCTCGGCTCTCGAGGCTGTCAGGCAAACACCTTCAATAAAAATGACATGATAGTAGCCACTCTTGAGAACGACCGGCCTCCGAATCATCTGTCCATCATTCATGTATCCAATCGTGGCTTCTGGCCAGAGGATGGCCAACAAGTTTCGCCTGAACGAGACCATCTTATCTCTTTCTCTCTCTCCCCTTAGTTTCGTGCTCATTATCATAAACATCGGCCGATATTGAATAACTGGTCGATAGATTTTTCGACCCACCACTTGTTCGTCATATAGATTGAATGTTTAAAATCGAGGTTAGGTAAAAAAAATTATTTTAATATAATCCCTGTTTACCATGAAATATACAAAAAAAAAGAGAAGAAAAAGTTTTCTGGTTTTAATTATAAACTAAAATGTACTTTATTTCGTATGAGGTTTATTTCTTCTGTTCTTACCAATCTTAGTAAAATCAAATCTTAGCATTAAATTTATGGAATTAAAAAAATGTATATTCAAGAATTTTTGTATAGTCATATTCGAATAAAAAAACAAAATATTTCCTATAAAATATGATTTTAATAACCCACGTATCACTGCCAAATTTTCTTACACGATAAACATGTGAAAGTAATGTTCTATTTCAATTGAAGATTAAAAAAAAACCAAACAGAAATTGGAGTCCAAAAATTAGATAACAGAGAATAATTTATAATTAATCGGAATTTCATAGAACAATTCTTTGGTAGAAGAAATGCCGCAAACCTAAATGTGTAAACGCCAGTGGAAATTCATGGAGAGCGAGTAAAGAAAATGTAAAATTCATTCCTTGTATGTTCTTGACTTAATTGAGGTTCTTTTTCGCATAAGATCGATAAAAATTAATTAAGAAACTTAATAAAAATGTACAATAACAACATTTAATTCATTATAAATTCATGAGTTGGTTTTGGTAACTAAATTGAAATTTAAAATTAAAATTGTCCAATATAAGCCAATGGGGTTTAATTTTCACTGGCTTAGAAAAGAAATTAACGAACACCGGTTCCTCAACTTGGCTAATGTTGAAATTGTATAGAATGAAACAATCAACATTATATATATATATATTAAACTTTGTTTCTTAATGACGAAATTTTAAAACTATTTTCTATCTAACACCATTAGACTATAGTCAGTTTCTTGTTGAAATCAATCGATTTTGTACTTGAGTCGGTGTCAGTATTCCTTAAAGCGATTATGCTAGAGAATCCTTTCTCCTAAAAATTATCGTAAAAACCCAACACATAAAATTTAAAGAATAAACAAAAATTTAAAGAAGAAACAAAAATGTACAAAAAATTAAAATTTTGTATTTACTATAACGTTATAATCAAAACTAACACAACCTTCTCCCCCCAGAAAAATGCAACTTAATTGAGGTTAAACAATATTTGTACGGCGAAAAAAAAAATCTTTTGACAAAATTAAAAAAAAGCTTTAGAGGGGAAAAATACGAGCGCGGTCCGATAATAAAGGTACAGGTCAAATTATCCAGGACATATTGAAAGAAACAAATGTCGACACAGATGTCATGTATACTACAAAGGTTTGTTTAGTTTTTCAACCTAGTCTCCGTGAACATTTAAGCATTTGTTCCAGCGCTTCACCAGCGCTTCCTTTACGGTATGTTTCTTGTCCCAAATTAACGAGATATTGTCGAACTTCAGCTTGCAATGCTTCTTGGTTAGGGAATCGTTTGCCCGATAAAAAATTCTTTAGAGGACCCAAAAGGTGGAAATCGGACGGGGCGAGGTCCGGACTGTAGGGGGAGGGGTGCTCTAGGATTTCCCACTTTCTCGCTTTCAGCCAGGCTTTCATCTCGTTCGAAGTGTGAGGTCGTGCGCCATCATCCAATTCTTTCTCCTGCCGTCCATCACTCGTGAATGCAATCCTGAGATACTTGAATTTCTCCACCTGTCTCAATGAGGCTCCCCTAACACGGAGAGCGCACTGAGCAGGCTGTCTTGTAAGGATCAGAACCTCAGTTTTAGCCACACTGATCTTCATCCCAGCTTCTTCACATTTGGCTGCAAACCGGTCTAGTGCATGCTGAAGGTTCGTGCGAGAAGACCCAAGGAGGACAAGGTCGTCAGCAAATTGCAACTTCTCCACCAGGCAGTCGCCCACACAAACACGCTCATCGCCTCGGCTGCCCCTGTCCGGTTGCACGCACCCTTGGCGGAGTCCAACACCCACGGTGAACGGTGTTGACTTAATGCCATTTATCCGGACACACATCTCAGAGCTTTCTTACAGAGACATGATAGCAACCAGTAATTGCCCATCCACTCCATACTCTTGCAACACTTGCCAGAGCTTCTCCCGAGGAACTCTGCCATATGCTTTTTCGAGGTCCACAAAGCAAGCGTAAACCTCTTTTGCATACTCCCAGGATTTCTCAAAGATTTGCATTAGAGCAAAGATGTGATCCGTCGTACAAACTATAAAACTATAAAATTTTATATAAAAAAAAGTGTTTATTTTTTTAAACATTTATCCTGTAAATTATTTTCTGTTTTAACTTTGTACATTAAAACATTGCTTTTTTGGGGAAATTTGATATGATATGATGGTTTTTCCATTTTTCTACTATTGATTGAAACTGTAGGAATTTCATGTTGGTTCTTTTACCTAATGCAATCATTCCTAGGCCTTTTTTATGAAGCTCAATAACTTCTTCCGTCTTCTGAATGCTATAATGTGTTCTTGGCGTTCTCTTAAATAATTTTGTATGAAACCATGCAGTTATAATATGAGATGTATTTCGTTGTTTTCACTTACTCAGCAGTTGGTAAAATTTTGTGAACTGGCATTCAATTTCTTCAGTTCTAATGAAAGTGTGTAATATATGTATGATCTGCACTTAGTTAATACAAAACACCCCAAGAAAAGGTATAAATGGCTTATTCCTCCTATGCAAATATAAATTTACAAAATGCTACATGTGATCATGGCAGAATTTTAAGTATATTTAGCAATGAAGTGAACCAAATTATTTTATAACTTATGATTTCAGAAAATAAGACATCTTACCATGATCATTCGATTTTTATGATTAGCAATTGTACATAGTTATATTAGCTAAGTGAATATTATTTGTATATTGTGTTTTTCTTACTGATATCTGATTCATCAATTTAAAAACCTTGAGTATCCGTGGAACGACACGGGTTCCCGTGTACACGTGTAGCTATACGGTACACGGATACACGGCCTCACGGGTACCCGTGATGCTGTAAATACACGGGTCAATACACGGGCGTATTAAATACACGTATACCCGTGTATTTCGGTGCACGTGAAATAGGGAGATCTACTACTGATATGTCCTCATTATGTATTCATGTGACATTGTAGCTGCGCGCGCAGGTCTCGCATGCCCGCTTCCTGTACCTTTATTATCGGACCGCCCTCGTACAATTGGTTCCCAAACTAAATAATACTATAAAAACGAAAATTGTCAATATACATTTGATTAAGAAAGATGATAATGAAAGCAAATCCAAAAAAGTGATCATTGTGATAACTTAAGGAACTTTATCAAGATCATGAAAAAGCTCCATAGTTTCGTGGAAAATTTGGATGTGATTTACGAAATTCCTTGTTTAGATTGTGATGAAAATTACGTGGACAGTGTACTCTTTATTCTCGCACGAGATCCAATTGAATTATGTGGACAATGCCTTGACCAGACACTATTTTGCCACGGGACTTAAGGTGAATTGGCTAAAGAAAAGCAATTAAAGAAAAGGCTAATTAAAGAGGCCTATTTTACAACCTCTGACAATTAAGTTCGGTGAATGAGTTCACACAACAAAATGCAAAACAGACACATTTACTTTATTGTCCTTCGAAATAATCACCCTGGAAGGAAATAAACTTTTGGGATCGGGTGTACAAGTCCTGGAAGCTCCTTAGGTATGGCTTTAAGTTCACGTGTCACATTTGCTTGAATGTCTGGAATGTCCGCAAATCTGTGTCCCTTTAAGGCCCGTTTCAGGCGTGGGAACAAGAAAAAGTCTGCCGGTGCCAAGTCTGGTGAATAAGGTGGATGAGCTATGGATACGACCCCTTTGTTGGCCAGAAACTGTTGCACGATTACGGCAGTGTTCCTCTTTGATCCATTATCCACAGTTACGTGCGCACGCTACACCTTCAACTGAAGAAACGAGCATCTGCTAAACCATTGCACGCACAAACGTGACTTGTCTGAACTTGCTTAAACAATGACTGGGCTTGTATTCACATGCATTGTTGCTCGCGTAAAGCTCGCACAGATTAGAGTGTGACGTCATTCACCGAACTTAATTGTCAGAGGTTGTATTAATAAGGAAAAGCACGCTCTGGACAAGATGTCATATGAGCTAGACAATGATAAGTGCAGGCACTCGAAAACGTTAAACTGTGTAAGTTTTTTAGGAGATGTTCTTATCATGAACTTTCTTATGAGTTATTTTATTCAATTGGCAAAAATATTTTTAGACTGGCATTCAAATTCAAAATTTGATATTATTTGCTATCAAAATTACAACTGAGGTTTTCAACGGGAGTTCAACCAACCTCCATCTGCGTCATCCTTCTCCATATCTTTGTTGGAATTAAGCCTGTGACGGCAGTGAACTGTATGGAAATTTTCTGCTCCAAATTTTATTCTTAGTGAGCAGAAATATCTTCCTTACACATTGTATGTAGATGTGGGTCAACTTCATCGTGGACTGATGAGACACTGCTTTGCATGGACTCTTCCAACTTGATATTGGAACTTTTTTCCCATAAAAGGTTATGCAATCTCAGTTAAGTTGCATTTTTCTGGGAGGAAAGGTTCGTTTTAGTTTTAATTTTGATTGTAATATTATAGTAAATCAAAAATTTAAATTTTGTTTCCCATCGTTGATATTAAATATTAATTTAATTCATTAAAGCCACTTTTAGGATAAATTTTTATAGTTAACTCTATAAGTATTTGAGTTCTGTATCGCTGAATAACCGTAGCTTACACTCTTGGACGAAATTATAAACTCACATTTTGCCCAAAACTTTAATGAAAAAGAAAAAAAATACCTTAAACTTGATAGGCAAATGTATTCAACTATGAAATGACCACTAAAACTTGTCATGTTTTTATATTCATAAATTTTTCAAAAAATAGAGGGGAAAAAACAAAGAAAATGTACATTCAGATTGGCCAAAATTATAAACACAGTTTAAAAAATAAATTGTTCCACACATTTAGTATTTCGCGGGGCCTTCATTATTTCTGATGGCATTGAAATCAAGAAAAATGTGAAGGTATTCGACTTGAATATTTTCCCATCCGTCCATAATTGCATTTTTCTGTTCCTGAACAGTTTGAAACCTAGCGTGCAAGCTGTCCCCAAAGATTTTCACATGCTGTCCCCAAAGATTTTCAATCATGTTGAGGTCTGGGGAACATGCTGGCCAGGCTAAAATATTAATATGATTCTCATGATTTCATGATGGTTGAGGTGTGGCAGGGAGCATTCATTATATTGTTGGAAAGTCCAATTTTTTCCTCCAAGAATCTCAGCATAAGCTCCAAATTGTTGTTCTAGAAGCAGTTTATAACGAGAAATTCATCATACTATCAAGCACTCCTAACTCACTTTTACCCATAGAGGAAAACGAGCCAGTAACCATAATTGAACCGCTATTCATTTGACGACTCATTTTGAGCTTTCTTTTCTTTTCGTTAAGCTTGCAAGTAGGCATATGATCCATCATGGCTGCCTAGGTTAAAAATCTTCTCATAAAAAAAAACATTCCGTACCATTCGTGACACGAGGACATCTTTTTTTTTAGGTTTAAACTTGCTATTTTATGAACTTGTTATAAGGGCGATTTCATTCTCATTATTACGTATGAGAGATGAGTGGATATCTCTGTGGTATACGAGAAACCAGTTCGTAGAGAATAGTCTAGGGGAAGAACATTAACAATATCGGCAACAGAAAGATTTCTCTCAGTTGCAAGGTGGCAAACATAAGATTCAGCTCTGGAGTTGAGGATTTTCTTCCTACCCGTGCGCTTATCACTTTGCCACCAAGTCCTCTTGCTAGCACACCCTTGACAGCATACTGAACTGTTTATGTGAGCTGCAATTTGTCTCTGGGACATCCCAGCACTAAATAGCATTCAAGTTTTACGAATTTCTTCTTTCTTCAGTTCTTCGTGGGATTGTGAAAACATAAAACAAACAGCTAGCCTTGTCAAATAACCTATTACTTCTATTTTTATTCTAAAATGATTAAATTCATTCACATAAAGTGGACAGAACCATTTTGCTCAGGGCGTGTTTTATAATTTTGGCCACTTTTTAAAAATTAAATGTACATTTTTTTTGTTTTTCTCCAATGAATTCGTTAGCTAGTTTTAATAGCTAAATTAGTTTCTCTATCAAGTTTGTAATAGAGAAGTAATTTTTGAAATAATTTTTTCTTTTTCATTAAAGCTTACGTAAATGTATGTGAGTTTATGATTTTGTCCAGGAGATTACTTTTAAAATTTCGCTTTTCTTTTTACAATATTTAAGAAAAGAAATGAGTGCAAGAAAATTCACGGATTATGCTGACTTACTTATATTCGAAGATTTTAATCACAACCTTATCTCGACTTCATCCGGTCCCATTAAATTTTGAATAAGTTTTTAACATCCAAATTGCCCCTCTACCTTGGGGACCTGGATTTTATTCATTGACGATTAATCCTTTCTGAAAACTTTATTTCTCTAAGGTAAATCATTTTCATGAAATCGCTTCCATAAACCGGTGCAGTCGGGCTAATGGAGCAAATGGTACCCTCAGTTGATTCATTTTTAAAAATACATGCCTGAAATAATGGATGAAATGCGACGATAAGAGGCGTTGGTGCCAACTTCACTCGCTTTCTGGAAGCCGAGTGAGCGTTTTCCCTACACTCTTCCATTATACACCGCTTTCGACACATCAGCCGTCTTTAAATATTGTCTGCCACCTTGAAATTTAATAATACGCGTCGACATTATCTATTGGATCGCTTCTTACGAATAACTTTTCAAGTACCATCACCATTCTTTCAATCTTTGAACAAGTACTCATCACTAACATCAACACTGTCCGAAATTCCATTCTTCCATTCCTTTTTTTTTTTTTTTCGTGTTTTTTCCCTACCCACATCCCCGAGAGAAAAACATCATCGATCTTCAGAATCACTTTGAGAAAAATCGTTGAACCATAAGTGCATTACACTCACATTGGTCACATCGGCTTCAAAAGTCACAAAGAACAGAAAACTTCATTCAAGTATTGGCGAACGAATTAAATCGTAAATATTTATAAATTAAAAAAGGAATTTCAATGGATAAATTTTTTTGCTTTAAGGTTACTTTACTCTATATTTTATTTGCCGTGAAACTCTTTACTTTCCCTTGAAAATAAAGATTCGTTTCACTTTGACTTTCTACATTACCAAGAAAGCAACTCCAAACCTATAAAGGAATCGACTCTTATGTAATCAGCTCTCAAGAAAAATCGTTCTCTATTTAAATTTTCCTTGTAGCTCTCCGCATAAGGGAAACTTCTCAGAAACTTCTGATGGATGATTCTAGGTGGTTATTCACAAACTTAATTTTTTTTCGTATCTTTCGATAGAGAGGGTGTTTCATCAACATTTAACTGGCTCCAGGAGAACATTCAAGGACTCGCCTAATAATAAAATAAACATTACCAAAAATAATGCAAGTATTGATTCGAAATGCTGAATTCCTCTTTTGTGCTCCTTTTGAAATCTTGCCGCAAAAACACCAAAAAAAAAAAAAAGAAAATTTTCTCCAGTAGCTTTCCTTTGTCTCTGTTCAATGGTGGGTGCTGCTCTTCAATGACTCTTTTGAATTTCTTCTTTTCTTTAGGCCCCGGTGAAACGGACACTGAAAAGAGGAGCACGCAAGTTATATTCACAGCAGCCGTTATTTGTTCTTTCTTTTTAACTCTTTTATTTCCTACATTTAAACTCAAAGCTTCCTCCCACTAACCTCAGCCTCTGCATTAATTGTCGCTTTGAATTTTTTACAAGAAAATCTGAATAAATAAATACTGTTTAAAAAGATGATTTTCATTAAGTGTACTTTGCCTTTCCAAATATTATTTTAATAAAGAATTATTTCCGCAGGTTGTAAATATCCTCTTGACAGAAAGATAGTAATTATAATTATAAGGCTGCCACACAAGAATGAATATGTAATTAGAAGCTCTGAAAGTTGTTTGCTATTATTTTTAGCTTCGTATCTATTGTTCTAATACAAAAACCATAAGTTTCATTTATTAATTCATACGCTAAATTTGAATACGTTGATTAACGCCAGTCTATTTCTAAGTAAAAGAAAAATAAAAGCCATTTATTATAATTGTACTATATTTGTTTATTCATTGTTCGAACAGGAATGAATTTTTATTTTTATTCATTCATTTAAGTCATTTCCGATTCCCCTTAAATTGAAACCATTACTTAGGATGTAGTGTTCGAATCATGAAAGGGAATTAAAAAAAATTACGACTAATTACATGTTTTATTACATTTTTATTTAGCATCTTCGGAATTTACGTATATGCATGTTTGCTGGAGCACCTTTTGCTATCGAAATTCAAGCCTCTTTAAGGTTGAAAGCATTCAATCCAAAAAGTTAAAATTGCATTCCCCTCTTATCTTCTTTGTTTGTGGCTTTGTCTTTAGCTGCTGGATGAGAGACTATCTGCTACGAACAAATTTGCGTATAAAAAATTTATTATTTTTCTCTGGGCAAATTTATTTAAGAAAGAGCAAAAGGTGCAAGAAACATATAGCACTCTTAATAAAACAATAAAGTCTGTTTGAAAATATTAAAAGTTCATTAACAATAATTTACATTCATCATTTCATTACGCATCATTTCCAACGTTCCTCATACGATTCAATAAATGATAACATTTAAACACGAATTAAATTCTTAAGATGAATAAAACCGTGCAGCTGACAATTTCATAACAGATATCACAATTTTACAATAGAAAGTATCCCAACAAGGGTTTATCGAAAACGAAGAACATGTCATCTGGACTATTTTATTCATCTACTAATATTTTCAATTATTGAGTCTTGAGGAACTTTGGGACTGATATTTAACCGAAGTGATAGAGAGTTGTCAATTTTTTATTACAACTGAACTTTCAACTCCATTTAACATTATAACTATTACATTTCTTTAGTGTATACTAATAAAAAGATCCTTTAGGGACCACCGTTCACCCTCTATACAAAATAAATTAAATAAACCAACTGTTTTAGCGTATAATAAGAAATACAGGGCAAGTCAAAATGAAGAACCCAATTTCAGACATTTATTCTATAATGTCTAATGAACGTATCGTAATGTGAAACATGTGCTTCGAAAGGTTAACTTTAGTTTCCACGCAGTGTTTTCACTTTCTACCGCTAAGGGTCGGCAGCGAGCGATTAAAGAAAATGGCCTCTCTTTCGTTCCCCCTACTTGATCCCATGTGATTTCTTCCTGTGGCAGTTTGTAAAGGATCCTGTGTACGTACCACCACTGCTAACAACACTGGATGACCTGCATGCTTGCATCACTGCAGCCATTGCTGATATTGACTGCAACATGCTACGAAAGGTTTGGCAGGAGATAGACTATCGGCTTGATGTGTGTCGGGTTACGCATAGTGCTCACAAAGAACAGCTGTGATGTGATGTGTTTGAAGTAAACTTTGAACGTTTACCTTTTGTAGAACAAATCTCACAATAACATATGTTCAGTAGATTTCACAGAGTAAACTTCTGAAATCGAATCCATCATATTGACTTGCCCTATATGGTCTAAGATTAGCAATATAATAAACATTTAATGCGAACGCTTTTGTTTATCTGTTTATTATATTGGTAATTCTAGACCGTATATTTGTTGGGTTTTTTTTAACTGAGACAATATTGACCTTCACGTTCATTATGGATGTAATTTGTTTATAAGTGTAAGCAAATATTAATATTTAACCGTGTCCAGCTAAAGACACTTTCCCGTACAGTTACTTTGTTATGGCGTTTCTCATTAAATGCTGAGTGACGAGCGATATGTGCATATAAAAAGCATATCGATGTTATTATTGAATTGAAAATGATTATCATCATATTGCCGTTATTAATCAATTTTTAAAAATGATTTTCTAAAATATAAAATTTAAAAATGGTTTTATTGTTTTATTAAACGTCTTTTTCTAAACGTTTTTAATAATTTTTCCTGTCGAGGAGAGTTGCCTTTATAGACAAATATGAAACGCTTGTATAGACAAATATATTAACTTTGCATTATTCTTCTTAAATCTCTTTCCGTATCATTTCAAATCTTACCCAGAACTTCTTCTTTAAAGAAAATAATAATTTCCACGGTACCTGCACGTGTATTTAGCAAATTGAGAAATAGAATATTAAAAATTCAAGATTTTAAATTTCATACGGTAATGGCTTTTACTTTGTTATTAGCACATGAGTAATATCATTAAAGTTGGCATATCATTTCACAAAGGCATTAAATTTGCCATTTATAAATTTAAAATTTATACCCATAACTTGTTCATCGCTGTACTTATTACTTACTGCATTATTGTTATTCTTTCGTTTTAGAGCGATGGTTTCTTCTTGACTTTTACATAATACCCATTGGCACTTTGCAGATTTAAGATTTATACGACAGTTTAATACGTATTTTCCATTTTAAAAGGATGTATGGTTATTGAATTGAATGGCTTTACATAATTAATGACATCTAAAGCACATTATCTCTGACAGTAATTTGTTAAAGGTAATGTTAAGGCGCTTCTCTCAGGAAAGAGTCGAAAATGAATCAAGACTTTGAATGAGAAAGGGAGAGAGAGAGAGAGACAGAGAGAGAGAGAGAGAGAGAGACAGACAGACAGAGAAGAAGAGAAAAGGCGAGATCAATACAGATAATGGAAAGGGAATCGTTGGAATTGAAATGCTCCATTAGAAATTCATTGAAGTCCATATTGGAGCCTTTAGGTGACGTTTTCCAAATGAGGATGGATTAAAGGCGGTGGCATTGACATATGCGAATGCTTCAGAGGTGAGGAAAACCGAGATAGAAAGAAAAAAAGGGAAAAGGAGAAGAATAGAAAGGAAAAGGGATGAAAATCCTTGGTTTGTATTTGTCGTGCCGAGGAAAGAAAACTAGTAGAAAAGTTGAGAGCAGATAACAAGCGAGACTTTTCCAATCAATAAAATGCCTTGTTATTCACTCGTCCTCGTCTGCCGTTGGCTCTGTGGAGAGGTCTTTTTAATTGGAGACAACCGTCGTTCACTCGATGGCGGTTTTCTCCTCCTCCACAGAAAGGCTTAGTATTGTTTCAACTCTTAGCGTAAAAAAAAAAAAATTCTAATATAATTTTTATCCTTAAAGCGTAGCGCTCTTTCAGCACCTTTTCTTCTTAGATACAGCTTTCATTGAAAAAGTTGTTTCGTGATGATCACTCACGCTTCACCTTTATCACGGTCCCTTCATTCTACGTTTCGGCTTCAGTTCTGAATTCTTTTGGGACGGTTTTCAATCATCTCAAATCGAGTTGTGTGTGAGCCATTCGTTTCAGTGGCGATGAGTTTTGGAGTGTTGAAAAGCGACGGATGGGTGAAAATGTAACATTTCCCTTCGTTGCACGAAGTAATCTTTCCGTGCGTATACCTTAGGCTTAGAAGTAAACCAACGAGGTGAAAAATTATTAACCTCGCCTTGCACACAACGAAAAGATTGGTTTGTGGAGTGGACGACGAAATGTTGACAAATATGCTTGGATCAGAAGCAACTTTGCCCTCACCACATCTCCATTAATTTTCAAAGCTGTATACTTTCCGTCTCTGTTCTCTACGAAGTGCGCCGGAGATAAGATTCATGCATTATGGAATACTTTGCGTTGTACTGGTGTTATTTTTCGAATTCGATTTCTAACCAACTGTGAAGGACAGGCAGCCGATGTTTCTACGTGCAGGTGAAAGGGGTTGGCAGAAAGAGAATGAAGCAAGGCATTTACAGAATTCTTTGAAACCTCATCTTCAACATAGATATCAACGAAAACATTAAAATTTTTATGAACTGAATAAATGTTTACATCTCACTATTGGCGTCAAAATAACGCTACTCCAAATGCCCATTTACTTTCTATAAAATTACAGACACTCTAAAATATTCGTAATATATCGTACGGAATTTCTTAAATTATTGTATTCCATCATTATTATTATTGCACTGCATTATCACATATTACTGCTTTAAATATTTTTTAAAGATCTATAATTTACTGTTTATGAGAACACTGCTCTAGAATAATTGAAGAATTTACTAGAGTAGCCATATCGTGGAGGTCGATCACGTGATTTCTCCTAATATGTATTCATTACGTCGTTGGGCCATCTCAATACTCTTTCACTTCGTTTTGGGAGACTTTTGAGATGTCGGTAAGTGGTCTGGGAAATATCATCTCTAATTAATTGCATCCTCTAACTCTAAAAGACTTGACAGTTGTGCAATCACCTGCCTGATGTCCATTTCGACTTCATCCACAGATGTTCTATTGGATTAGGATCGAGGATTGTACAGATCAAGCCAGAAAGGTAAAACCTCCATAGAAACTCTATAAACTCGTATCTGTGAAAAAGTTAGTCCATCTCCATCAATGTTAACTGGGTATTCATCTGGTAAACAGCTCTGGCCAGTTAGACGTTCCATACGAAAAAAAAGGAAACTAACAGTTCCCATGAAAACATGTCTCAAATCACAATATTGACTCCACCGGCTTGGATGCTGTGGGACTGCACGCAGGGTCCATGTTTTCTTGCTGTTTTCTCCATATCTGCACTTGGGCATCTGCATGGGATGCGGTTGGAAACGTTTTCCATTCATTACGCAAACTGGAGTGTTTTCATCTTGTTCTGTGCAGACAGCATAGTTTTATGAATAAGCTTTGTAACCAATGCCGTTTAATTCAGTTAACCAACTCGTTTCATAGGAGTTAGCTGCATAAAATAGGTAACATACGTACAGATGAATAATTATTACTATTATTTTTTTTTTTAATTTACTATAATTTTAACATTTTTTGAAATTATAAGTTTTTAAGACTATTTCAGTGAATTTTTTTTAAAAGACCCAGTTTCCATTTTTAAAAATAAATCTCCATTCGATATGGCAATTTCAAGATGGTACCAAGTTGTGATTTTCCTAAAACGTAGATCCCTATAATAAGGGAAATACTGTGTAATAAAGTAGAACGGATGCCAAAATATTGATCGGAAATACTAAGCCTTCCTATCATCATTGGGAGTGGTCTAACACGATCTACCTTAAGCAAGGCAGAAAAAAAAAGAGGAAAACTTGGTGAAACTCACAAATTGCGAACCTGCGCGCTGCGCTTTGAGAGGATATTGGAGTAGACCCTGATTAAGATTAGCTGTAATTTGCCGTGCTCTTGGTAACTGAACAAGTCTGAAAATTCTTCTCTCTGCTCGAGCATCTAGTAGCCGTGGGCGATTACACGCCTTTTGCTGAACTTCGGTTGGTTGTCTTTTTTCTCTCTCGTGGTCCGCTCTCTGAACCTTAATAACAACAGTCTTGAAAATGCACTACTTCTTCTGAGTATTCACGATTATTCCGCATTCCAAATCTGTCATATTTTACCCATTTCTTCACAAGAATGCATTACATTGTCCCAGCAAACAGTAATCCATTTTATACTCATATTATCATGCAGCGGCAACAGCCGTAACGTCTTAGATATTTTGCTTAAATAAAAGGCGCTGTGCCAATAGAAAAGAAGAAGAAATAAATAAAAAAACAAGAGGAAACTCAGGAAAGGAGTAATGTATCAAAGGTAGAAATACAGCGGAACTTCTGTATGCTGACCACTTAGGAAAAGGGTTGAAGTAGTCATCTTATGAATATGATCATTGTACAAAGACTTCAAGAATTCTTTCTCACTGGGTTTTTCTGATATAACTTCATCCTCCTCCTCTTCAGGATTTTCAGCATGCTGTGAAAGTTCAGTTCTTTCACGAAAGACAGCAGCAATCAGTTTGTCAGCATTCATTGATTTACATGTAGGTTCATTGTTTTCTGAGCACTCAAATTCTTCAGAAGTAATGCAACTGTCATCATCCTTTGCGTCCTTTTGTACTGTTCTATAAGCTTGCTCAGTGGTACGTCATCATCATCACTGTCAATTTCATTTAATGATGCATTCTGCACAACTGCATCATTTTATAACATTGATGATGCATGAAGAGAGACCATTTCCCATGCCTTCTTCATCCAGTTTATTTTATCAAGAACTGTGATGGCATTAAAGACATCAACAGCTGCTTTCTTTATAGACTTTTAAAAGTCCTGATCACACTTTGATCCATTGGCTGTGAAACGAAAGTGATGTTGGCTGGAAGAAAAATTACTTACGAGGAGATAGCTGAATGTAAGGATATACTGGACAGTTATCCACTAAATTCCACTGGATAGAATTTTCCTTTTTGAAACTTCATAGAAGTGTTGATTTCAACTTCGAACAAGATTGATGTCATCCATGCCTTTTTTGTTCTAAGCCCATTTTAATGCTTAAAGCTTTAAGAGTGGAATTTTCTGAGAACAACGAGGTCTTTCTGCCTTGCCTGTTACTGATGGCACTAATTTTTCTTCTGTAGCGCTCGCGCAGAGCAGCACAGTGAGACGGTCTTTTGCAATTTTTACTGTTGTAGTTTTTTTTTCCATGTGCAACAAGTATTTTTTTCAAGTTTTGGAAAAAGGCACAGAAGAAAAGTATTGTTTCATCAGCATTAAAAATGTATTCCAATCCTTACGTTTGTACTTTTGACTGAACGTCAGTCGTTGAGAGTTTCAATGTTGGCTTCGGATGACTCTCCACTAATTGCACCTTGTTCAATGTTTTATGACTGCTTCCACTTCTGATGCTTCCACTTCCACTGCTTCCACTTCTGATGCTTCCACTTCCACTGCTTCCACTTGTTGACGATGTTCCGACTGCTGGTGCTGGTCAACTTACGGAATATGGTGTCAACATACAACATATAGAGGTGGTCAACATACAGAGAGATTGGAAATTTTTCGTTGCCAACTAAAATGATCAATATCTGGAGGGTGGTCAAATTCAGAGGATTTTTTTTCCTTTAATGATATTTCTAAAATTAAAATTCGCGACATTATCTTTCTTTCACCTCCGATAATCGGATAAATTATCTCCATGATTTACATACTATTCATTCTTTTGTGCATTTGTTCTGTTGATGAAGTTTATTAAAAAGCTTTTGTATTATTTGTTATTTATTTTTGTCCCTTCAGCAATACCAGACCATTTATTCTGTTACTTCACATAATTACTACGTGTCTTTTTAATATTTGTTAATTCATTGAATTTTTTCCAAACTTTATTTTTTGGGACAAAATTTTATAATGTACTGAAACAAATTAATTTCCGTTTACTTCACTGATAATCATTTTCACATTTCCGTTTAATAAAAAAATTAAATTTTCAGTTTTCCTTTTCTATAGAATCAAATTTTTTTATTAGTATATTGAAGCTTTTGAAATGCATACAGTTCCCTTTCAAAAACAACAGGAAACAAATTAAATGATTCTCATTTTTCAATGTTAATTAATGTTTTTTCGTTAAAAATAAACGAAATAATTTTAAAAAATCCATTACCAACATGAGAAAATGCACCAAAATCAAATTTCTAAATGTGTTTACTGTTGGAAAAAAAGGAGGCGGGGTGAATGAAAGACTGTTTTGGAAGTGGTTTTTATTTTAAGAAGAATCAGTTTCTAATTTTTTTAATTGTTAGAGCCCTTATCTAAATATAAAAAACAAACAAACCAATAATAGAAATACACTAGGATAAAGACAAATGTGGTTTCTATTCTTATATTCAGCATTCTTTTCTTCCTTTGTTGTTAACAGAACTAATGCTTATTTACAGTTCAGGAAAAAACTACTGAAAACTCACCTGGATTTTTATTTTCATCTTACACAAATAATGCATTATTCAATTTCCTCTGACAAGTATCGACAACTCCATTATTGCTGAACCCTCTGATTTGCCAATAGTGATTATGTTTGTCGAAGCAAATTGTAGAAAATTTTTGCAATTTTATTTCATTCATTTCTCAGCCGATTTCCATTTTGAATTCAACAACATATCTTGTTTTACAAATGGTTTGAGCACCCCATCCATCTCGTAGAAGAAATACATTAACATAAGTGGTTTCGTCTTTTTTTTTTTTTTTTTTTTACGCCGGAAGTTAGTCATATATTTAAGCTTTTTACATAATTCTTGGCTCTAAAAGTGTTTATGAACAATTTTCTAATGGGTTTAAAGAGATTCAATTTATAAATTTATCAATTAACAGTATGTCTTCGTTAATATTGTAATAACATATTTTTAAATAAATATTGGATATGATTAACAGTAATAAAGAAGAAGAACAGTAAATATATTTTCTTTAAAAAAGAATAAAATTGAAAATAATATAAATAAACAATATTTGAATAAATTGTATCTCATATATCATAGAACAAAATAGTCGTGGCTAAGAGATTTACAAATAAAAATAGACACCGTCCATAAATCACTAATAAAAATCACAATTCTTATAGATGAAATTTTTCTTCATAATTAGCCATTAACTTCTTTCACAAATGATAAATTTCACCATGTCACCTATTCCATTAAGAAAATAGCCTATAATTAATCTAGATGTTGCCTTTAATTCCAAACTTTAGTTTGTTGATCAATTAATTCTATTATCTCCAAAGCCTTTCGAGTTTCCTACTTTATTATCAGAAAGTTTTCTTAAGTTTTAACAATTTTGGCTTTTCAATATTTCTTTTTAATTTGTTAGTCAGATCAATATTAGAACATGTTTCTGTCATTTGGTCTCCTTCTGATATCGAAATGCAGTACCTTTTTTGGAAAATGTGGAAACAAGTTGTTTTACGCTCTCTGTTTCGACCTTTTCATCCTACATTTTTAAAATATGATTATTTATATGTTTCAAAGTCTTATCTACGAAATTTATTTAACTAGCATACATTGATTAATAGATGTACCGGGTGGGCAAGAAATAACGTGAGGTGTTCAGAGCTCGCTAGCGGGAATTCTATTAGGCCAAACGTAGTACATTTTGGTGTATATACTTAGTGGAACATGCAGTTTCGATTTCTGCAGGGAAAAAAAGTACCAAAAGTCGCCATAGGGGGCGCTTATTTCAAGAAAACAATGAATGCCTAATTGTCAAATGAACAAATACCGTACAAACCAACTTTAGTAACAACAATAAACAATGTTTTATTTTTAATTACAAATGTGTTTCAATATGACCACCAGTGTGCTGTTCCAATAGCTGCATGCGGTATACGACATTTTCTACGGCAGCTCGCAGCATACGTATCTGCACTAATTAGTCTGATATGTAACGTTATTTGATCCTTTAAGGTTGAGAGGTCAGGAACATGTGCTTGATACATAAGGCTTTTCAAATATCCCCATAACCAAAAATCACAAGGGTTGAGATCAGGCGACCTGGGTGGCCATACCATGGGAAATGCATGACTCTCAGACAATTATTTTGTTGTCTGAAAAACGTTCTCGCAAGATCTGCTGCACCTGACCTCCGATGTGCGGTGGCGCACTATCCTGCATAAAAATGGTAGAACAAATGGTAGAAAAATCCAGACAACCCTTTTCCTGCAATCGTGGTATCACAAAATTCTCAAGCATATCGGCATACCTGGCAGAATTGACGGAACAAGTCACTGGTCCACGGGGACGGATTTCTTCAAAAAAGTACGGGCCGATGATGAAAGAAGCAGTAAAGCCGCACCATACTGTTAGTTTCGGTGAATGCATAGGAGTTGGCAGACACACTTGTGGATTTGATGCAGCCCAAATAAAGCAGTTGTGGGCATTGATATCACCATTCAAATAAAAATGTGCCTCATCACTCCATAAAATTTGCCATGGCCATGCATCATCCACTTCCATACGTGCTAAAAATCTCAACGAAAAGTCAGTTCGGGTACGTTCATCTCCAGGAAGCAATTGTTGAACAGGTGTGAGTTTATAGGGATAAAATGTCAATATCTTATGCAATATTTTCCTCACCGTCGAATATGGGATATCTGTTTGGCGTGCTATTGCGTGTGCACTGCTGGTACCCTGCACAGTAGTCATCTCCTGTTCCACAACAGCAGTTGCAACTTCTTCAACGTGTTGCTGCCTGATTCGTTTGCGTCCCCGGCCTGGTTGCACTCCTAGAGTTCCGGTAGATTCAAATCGTTCAATCATTTTCCGTAAGTTAGTTATGCTCATCGGTCCTCTTCGTAACGTTTTCAATCGCCGGAATTCACGAAGGGCAGCACTTACATTGTCGCTCTTCTGATAAAACAACTTGACTAATAACGCCCGGTCAGGCAGAGTAAGCGTCATCGTCAGGCCATTCGTTCGTGAATGATGGGAAATTCTCAGCCTTGCCTTTTATTGTCATGATTGCTCAACACGGAACGCGCTTATGCAAATGTATTCATTGTTTTCTTGAAATAAGCGCCCCCTATGGCGAATTTTGGTACTATTTTGTTTTTGCAGAAATCGAAACTGCATGTTCCACTAAGTATATGCATCAAAATGTACTGCATTTGGCTTAATAGAATTCCCGCTAGCGAGCTCTGAACACCTCACGTTATTTCTTGCCCACCCGGTATTTTACTTGATCTCTTCTATCTACTTAAATTTTATGATAATATAAGTTAATCGTGATTCGATATAATACATTGAAGTAAAAGAGTATTATATTAAAATGTGTGTACAATTCAACCATATAATGATATGAAATAAAATAATCAATAAAGACAGGTTTATTTAAATAATATTATTATATGATTGAAGTATATACACATTTTAATATAATGAGTTAGCCGTCTAGATTTAACTCTGCAAAAATTTACGTATTCCCAAAAAAAATTTCAGACATAATCATATGTTTTATTTAATTTTCTCAAGGGAGGCAGGTATTAACAATCTTCTTTTTTTCGGATTATTTGTTTTGCAATGTTCATATCTCAATGATATACATAAATGTTATGTCGTTGACACGTATAAAAAAACTATAAATGAGAATGTTAAGCTTTTATCAAATTTTTCTTTTTTTGATTTATTTTCAATGGATTTTTATTTATTATCTTGTATTCAGTTTGTTTTTTCTATATTCTGTTTTTCTGTGTTTTATGGGCTATTTATATCTTCTTAATCTGTTACCGGGCTTAGAGTAGCCTGTTGCTTACAATATTTCAAATAAAATAAAATAAATAAAATAAAATAAACGTATGTATTAAAATATTTCTTGTGGACAAGTGGACTGACCTCCTCTCTTATATTGCGCAGTAAGTATCCATAGTTTAATAAGATATTTTTATTTTTTTTTTTACTTTAGTAAACATAAGTTCAGTAAAGTCTGTCAAGGCGATTGACATTTCGTGATCCCTTATACAGTAATTGAGAAAATATTTTTAGCTCAATATAATTTCTTGGGGAATTCCTTCCTAAGCGATTTAAGTTTATCATTCTTAATTTAATTAAGTATTTAAAGCTGGGGGATGGGGGAAGGGCTTTATTATTTAAATGATTCTGTAGAGTCAAGAAACTGTCCACTGATGATGATGAGGTCACCTGTGCTCTTAGGGCTTTCTTTCTTTTTTCCTTCCCTGTTCTTTCATCTTTATTTTTTTCTCATATCCATAGCAAGCATTTATTTGCTGCTCTCTCCATAGTTGATGAAGAACCCGTCAGGTAAATTATTTCTTAAGTAGCTGCTCAGTTCCATTATGATCCTTAATGACTCTGTCTTCTATTGTTTGCCTTGTATCTGACTTTGACAAATGCTCACATAGCCTCCTTTTCATTTACTTAGTATAAAGACGGAGCTTCCATGGTTTTCGGGGTGGGTGGGGGCGAAGCAAGGAAAAAAGAGGGGAAGTAGGGAAGGGAGGGGAGAAAAAGGCTATTGCCACCCTGCTCCTCTTCCAAACGCTTCATTTTTTCGCCTCACTTAATTCTTGCTGGAGGATGAAAAGGAGCCTAAGGAAGCCGACTGAAAGTGTTCCGAGCCTCACTCCCGACTCGTGTTTCCTAAGCTTTGGAACCTACACTCGCTGATTTTAAGATAATCTTCATTTCTGCTTGAGAAATCATAGCTGTAAAAAAGAAAATGATAATAAGGGTCGGAAAGAAGAAAAGACCTATTTGCACCTTACGGAAAATAAATTTGACTTTGAATGAAATTTTATAATAAAACCTCTTGTTTTTAAATCCGACGTGCTCCAAGTAGAAAAAATAACTTGTATCCCCATCGTAGACAGCAATATTTAATTACAGACCTTATTTTTTGTTATATCAACTTTTTTTTTGTAATATTAAAATTTATTATTAATTAGCATGTTTCATGTCAACTATGAGGGAGAAGATAATAGTAAGGAACTGAGAAAATTTTCAGTTGCCAACATTTTTTTTTGTTTTCAGAATATGATTTGTTCTGATTCACCTATGTTATTTTACGTTTATGAATTGAAACCAGACTTAAAAATACAGAACTTGATTACTACATGGAGGAAGATACTTTGAATTAGAGCTTGAATATCGTTTATTCCGATGATAATTCCGCCATCCATCGATGAAATTCCGAAGTTAAACCTCGGACTTAGCAATAATTGCAGATAGAGTTAAGCATTAGTATTAACTCGGATAATGCTCGGTGAAATGTATTCAAATGTATACAATTTAATATCATTTTCTCTTCAAACTGCCCCGTTGCCAAAAGCAGTAGCGGATGTTGCAAGGTAACGAAGTGCAGGATTTCATCTGGAGGAGACATTACAGAAATATATATCACAGAAATGGGTGTGTATCTGACTACTCGTGCCAGACTTTTTTCTCGTATGTTCGACGTCCTAGAGTTTTGGGGAAAAAATTTACATGACTAAAGACTATGTGAAGAATTTAAAGGAGGTTTTCGCAATTTCTAGAAATTTAAATGGGAAATGAGTCAAGTAGAGTTGGTTAGGTCTTGGAAAAAGAAACGACTTTTGTAGGATTGTTGTTACATTATTAAGCACTGTTTAGGTTTAGTCTAGGAAGTGTTGGTGGGTGTTCATTGGAATATTTGTTGAATATTGGACAAGTAAGATTCAAGCAGTAGTTTGTCTGGAAATATCTACTAAAATTTTAATTATGTCTCGTGATAGTAATAGTGAAGATTGCTAATAAAGATTTCATGTTATTTTATTTTTCAAAGAAAACTACTTGCTTGCAGGTTCTTGCTAGCTTATCTTTAAAGAAATTCTGCTATCATTTCTATTTACAGTAATGTCGTTATTTGTTATTTTTTTTTTATTTATTTATTAAAATAAAAAAAATTACATTTATTGAGGGAGGCAAAAGTTCAAGCGACCCGTCTGGTTTCCTCAACGCGTTAAAGCAAATAAGTTAAATATTTGCTTTAAAAAAGTTACGTTGAAATTTAATAATTTTAAAAAATACTCCCCCCTCCCCCATTTTCGGCTGTCGCTTCAATTGAAAACAAAAAACAACAACAACCTGTAAATGTTTAATTATCCATGATATGTCTCGTGACTATAGCTTTAATTTATTGTGTATTTATGGATTGTTTATCCTTGGACTGCGAAAATACATTATTATTAATTGTCTACAAGGTTTTTATCTTCCTGCGTAAATTTTACATATCATAGATGAAGAGGGACTGGTTTTAATAGTTTTTAGTTAAACATTATTCAGTGGAAAAACCTAAAGTGTCAAGTGTCATTCTTGTAGCAAATTTGTCACAGTTCATCATTTCTCAGAACGACGAGTGACAATTTGTAACTATAGAATCGTTCTTACATGTTATGTTGAATTATTGTTATAATGAGACTAAATTTCAATGTCTCGAAAATACATTGTAAACAATGAGTTTTTAGTCAGCGCTATGATTAAGTTGTATTATCTTAACTTTTATTATTGTAAATCTAATTAAAGTTTGGACATGTCTCAATTGTTAACAATAAGTTTTCAGATAGCGCTGTATATAATATGAGATTGTATAAAAAATTATTTTTGATAAAGATTTATTGTCATAATAAAAATTTACAAAAATTTTGATACAGTTATTTTATTTTTGATGCAAGATTACTGTTAGACCATTTTGTATGTTATTACTTCAGTGGTTTAAATGTTTTTTATTAAATTTATTTTGTGTTTTTAGCAGTTAAGGTGTTTATACTAAATTTATGAGCTTAAGATATGTCTTTTTTATTTATTTTCTTCAATTCTAAATAAAAATAAGCCAACTATGTCTAAGTTAATGATTCAAAACTTGAAGATTTGAATTGATCAACTTAATCCCTTCACTTTCCCTTTTAAATATTGTATATTGGAATGTCACCATCCAAGTATTTTGTAAACGTATAGGTCTGTGTTATTTAAAAATATTAGCAGCTTTCGGTATTTCGTTGGGATTAAATAATGTTTTAACCAACAATCAGACATTCAGGTGGAATTTGTTATAAATATTAGTAACTTAACTATAAATATTAGAACGCATTGAAAACCTCAACTCAAAATATTTTAGTTCTTCCTTTTTTTTTTTAAATTGATGTTTTAAATTTCTTTATATTACTAATATTTATAAAAAAACTCATTAAGAAATTTTAAAACTGTTTTGCAGTTCCTTTCCCCAACCGGTGTGTTCTTCGTTAATAATTCAGAAAAAGGAAAGATTAAAAACTCGACAGCCTTTTCAAGCATATTAATATTTTGTTTCCTCTGCTTGGATAACTTCTTCAATAAATAAGTGCTAGTTTTTAAGATATTTACGAATTTCAAATTCTGTTTTCTGAAGCTTTTGGGAAGAGTAACACTTAGAAAGGCCTTCTAAGCTTTAATTTTTTTTAAAATTGAAATTCATAAAATTAAGAGCAGTTCAGAGACGGTATATTGGAAGCGTTAGCCCCTTTATTATTAACAAAATTTTAATTAGCAAAATAATGCTGGAAATCTAGTTAAAATACAGGTTTTTTTAAGCTTTTATCACGGTAGAATGAAAGAAATCTCCAAAACCTTTGCAATATGTAAACTTGTTTTTTATGGAAAGGGCTGACAGGAGCTGTGACGCTTTTCTGACGTTCTGGCAAGAAGGAGATCAAAATGTCGGAGAAAATGTTCTTGGTAATTTATGGCCGAACATACTCCCATCCGGTATTACAAACCGCATGCAATATTCCCTTGCCCAACCCTCCTTCATCAATGCCACCATTAGTATAAATAACTTTGCACCATTTCATCGCGAAACCAAGCCACCAGTCTTTAGGGTATACGCCTATTTATAAAAATATGACGAAAACATGCTGGCATTAATTGGGAGAAAAAAATGCTGAACGGTGAATGCGTTAGCCCACCAACAGTTTGCACACCCGTCATTGCTATCGTCTCTGCAGGAAAGCTTGCACGCAAAGCTTTCATAATATTCCTTTTCATATTTTGAAACACTCGGGGTGTTTTTCTTCCTGGAGTCCTAAAATTCGAACTTTATTCACCTTTCCCTCTTCAATCCTATAGCTGCTTTTTTTTTCTCGAGCGATTTCATCAAATAAATGAACATGAGCCTTATAATAAATGCAAATGAAAGACACTGAAACACTTCGGCGCCAGAGGCATATAAATTTCGATGCTGTACATGCAAAGCACACGTAATATTTATGGTATTTGACTAGCGGGGACGCATGGCCTTCCTCATCCTGCGCTCTCCGTTGTTACATACAATACATATAAGTGGACTGGCCCGAGGTCTTCTTAAAAATTCAGTACGCGTATATTTTGAGACATCAGCGATTTTTGAACGAGGTGTTGGTGCGCTCTTGGCAGGCGCTTTAAGGACAAAAGTCCGTGGAGATTGCTAACGTGTCATGATGAACTGCTTCGAAGGTGATGTCAATCCGAAAAGGAAAATGTCAGTAAAGAGCAAAAAAAGGAAAGAAAAAAAAATTGCACCCGAAAAGGATAATGTTAAAAATTTGCATGAAATCCAAAATAGCACCGTGTGGTTACAATGTTTCCACATTACATTAAAAACGATGAACTTGCATTTTTATATATTGTCAAATTTTCTGTATTTCAGTGCAAACGAATCAATAAATAAATTTTCCATTTTTAAACTTATTGAAATAATTTTCACTGAGACGAATGCATAATCTAGTTAGAGCAAACTTTGGTTTGCAATAAAAACAATTTCGGAATACGTTTCACAATAGGAAGCAACTTCATGCAAAATCACGATATTCTTGTTTGTAACCGTTTGTGTTTACTTACGGACTTTTGATGGCTTTAGTACAATCTGAGAAGGTTGACGCAATTGCACCTAGAAATGGTTGGTGAGTGAACTACTGAACCTTGGTTGGATCTTTTTCTTTTAGATCCTAACTCCTGATTCGCTTTATGAATTAATTATAAATGTTTCCGCTGTTTAATCAGCCGCCTTCGACTGTGCTTCCCGTGAAACTAAAACCCTAGACGGAGTTGCAATTAGCGGTGATGACCTCTGGCTCCCAAGGATCACGAGTTCGATCTAAGCCGGGAAGGTTTTGCTGGGAAGTAAAGTGTTGAAAGAAATCTCTCTTTAAAGTAGGAATTCAGTTAAACTAAAGCGTTTCCCTCCCCTATGCAACATTAAAAAGCATGGAAGTAGAAATGAAGTTTCAGATTGATTTCTCGGGTAATTTTCTTCATTCGTTGATCGAAGTAAATCATGCAGTGACATTCCTGGGAGAATTTTTTCGTTGGCTTTGAAAATTTAATTAATCAAAGTGAGTCGCATAATTATGAGTATTCGTGATTCTAAACCTCTATAATTAAAGGACATTTCTATTTAACGAGGTCTGTTATTAACATTTAGGTTATTACTATTACTGCATTCCGTTGCTTCAGTTTTGATGAACGAATATAATTATTTCTGTAGATTTTGCTTCAATAAGTAATTATTGATTTTTTTGTCATTAAAAAATTTAATTGAATAGAAATTTTTAATTAAAAAAATTGTCTTACAGTTAATTTCCAGTGGCCTTGCAAACACTAATTTCGTATGATCTACAAAGTCTATTAAGTAAGGTAAAATTTCACTTCCGAAACGGTTAATTTCTTGATTACTTTAAAGATGAACTTTAAAAAATTAATTATATAAAGTTAATGAACAGTTTAATTTCCTTAATATTAATTTGGTTTTCATTTTAATTTATTCCAATAAATGAATATGCTTTACGTAATTATAAAAACAGAAAACTCTGTGATGTTAATTTAATTTGGCGTGATGTGTTTAGGGTAATATATAAACAATGCTGTAAAAATTAATGCTGAAAAATAATCTTTTAATAATCTTTTTACGTAATGGAAAAATAGACTGGATTATATTAAGGATGATGCCGCCCAATAACATATTCAAAATATGCGTATATCGGGGGGGGGGGGGGGCTATTTATTACATTATTCAAAAGATAAACCAAAAGCCATCCGAGGTGATATAATATAAAATTTGATGCTTAGAAGGAATTTTTCTGTGATAAATTATTTTAGATAATTTAAAGAAATCATAGTTTGATTACTGCCGTTAAGACCCATTCTATAAATAGAAAAATAAGATTTTTGCCATTAATTATTTCATCTATATATATATAAAGAAGGATGTTTGTGGGTTTGTTTGTTTGTTTGTGGGTTTGTTTTTTATACAAATCTACAGTTTTATTACGATCTTGATGTCATTTTGCATACTTGACCTTCAAAGCAAAATGTCAAGATCAGGTCACTGTCTACCTCAGATTTCGGAAAAATAATAATTATCGATAAAAAATCGATATTCATGGTTATGGCAGGGCATATTAATGAGAAATATATCATGACCAACAATGCAAGGAAAAGTTTGTGCAATATAGATAAATTTCAATTTGTAACAGTGCACAGAATTCCTTTTATTCAGGCTTTTTTTAGAAAAGAGAGTTCTTAGTACTTAACAATTCTTGAAAATCTTTAAAAATGATCAGTAACTGGAGATAATGGAGACCATTGAGAAAGAGTGGATAGACGACAGAGGAAGCACTCCTTTAGCTCCGTGCTGTATTGAGCAAATGGTAAGCATATCAGTAGAAGAATCGGCGATCGCTAGACTACACAAAGAGATGAATGGCCAAGTTTTGATTCAAGACATCGAGAGAAGAAAGGGAATTGCAACAACACCAAGTGTACATCTAAAGTAAGATTACGTGACTAAGAAATTATTTAGACTAACAGTGGCATCCTTGGAGAGGTCCATCCATTGTGAGCCTTTAAAAAAAAATTTTCCAAATTTTCATTAAGAATTTTTACTGTATTAATTCTAAGCGTTTTCATGTGTTTATTTTTAAGATATTTCAAAATTTATTCCAAAGAAAAAAAGTCCGAGCCGTGCCGGGCTTATCACCTAGCACATCAGATCCAAACATTTCCTAAAAATACATTTTGACTATATTCTGTGGGAAAGTGTATATTTTGGAAACTGAGATGCTGATAATGCGATGACTGAACGTTCGTTTCCAAGAATTATTGATAATGAGCATAAAGTGAAGATGCAGTGACAGAACATTAATAAGGCAGCGTCTATTGATTAGGCATAGGATTCACACGGAACTCCCTGTCAAACGTCCAGACGACTGGCAAAAATTTATGTGTCAGGAAAGGAAAGAGAAAGAACGAGTATTGGTCAGAGAAACTCTGCAACTAAGATAGAAAAAGCTATACAGGCATTTGAAACATCTGAACAACACGGGAGTTTCGAATAGAGCAACAGGGTATAAGAGCTGCTACGTCAAGGGCAAGAAAAACTTGAGTCTAAAGTATCTGGTGATGCTCCGCAGTGGTGAGGCAAGTCAAGAAGAGTTTAGATAAAGTCCCGGTATATCACCTAGACTTCCTGTTTTTCGTATTTTTAGTAGAATGGATAATCCCTTTGCTCTGTGTTGTATTGATTGAGTTATTACAGAGTTTTGGGAGTTATTTTTTGAGATTGTTCTCTTTACCTACCAGTGTAATTATCCCGGGCAACGCCGAGTACCTCTGCTAGAACATAATATAAACAAACCAATACATAACGGAAAGGAAAGAAAATTTATTGAAAATATTAAGTTTAATACAGGGTGAGTTTAAAGTCGCGCACATCAAAGTTTAGCTGCCCGTAAAAGTACCAGTTTGAGAATTTAAATGAAAGTCAAGTATCACAGAGATTAGTTGAAATGTTGGTTTTTATTTTTAGCAGACAAACTTTAGGTGTTACAATAAATGCTGGAAATGGCGTCCTCTTTGGCGAATACAAAAGCGTGTTCGTTTTACCCGATTTCGTGAGACTCTGCGAAGCATGGGAGCATTGATGTTAGATATGGCTGTTGTGATGTTCGTTTTCAACTCATCAATCGAGTGTGGACTATTCACATAACCCCATAGGAAGAAATCAGGGATTGATAAATCTTGAGCGAGGAGGCGACAATCCCTAATTCATTTAGATGAATGTTCGAAATGGCGTATTCTTTCGAACATTTTTTGTCACACATAAAGTTGTCTGGTTAAACAGCATGCCACGGCCTTGAACAACAAACGCTTCCCGAATGAAGTATCTGAGTACGAGATCACTGACACCGATTGAAATACATTCGAAATAGAGCACTATAATAGAGAGTACGGACAATTGGACTGCGGCGGCCATTTTGTTGCCTTTCTTCTATTTATTAAAAGCTGAACCAAGAAAAAGGACTCGCTTTAAAACTGTTTAAGTTAGACAACATAACTCCCCCCCCCCAAATTTTTATCATAAAATGTTACATATAATTTTATGTATATTTACGAATGTTACAATTTAAATTTAAGTCATTAAAGTGATTTAATTTAGGTAACATACCACTTACATCACTAATTTAGTGATGAAACAGGGCTCGCTTTAAAACTGATTATAGTGCTCTAATTCGAAATAATCCGCACTGCCATCTACCGGAAGGAAATCGAAACTTATTGCGTGTTCACTGAATTACGGCCTATTAAATTTTGATGTGCGCGACTTTAAACTCGCCCTGTACAATTGAAACTAACCTAATACCGATCAACATATATGTGACCAGTCAATATATTCTATTTCATCAATACCAAATGGTCTCTTCATTTTCAAATTCTATCTCATTTGCAGGAATCATTTGTCTTCTGCATTAAAAACAGATTTCAATCTTATTACTTAAAAGAAAAGTAATATTACGCAGAGGTTAGATTACTACAAACTCATACAATTGTTATACGGCCGTTTACCTTATCGTTCGTTAGTAGTCGTACGTTTTATTTTAGTCAAATTAGCTTCTCTTCTAATTTAGCTGAGAGGCTGAAATTTTGGTCGATTATAATTATCATAAGCTTATCTATCAGATTAATCATATTCATCATATTCCTTAGTGTAGTTATTTACCTACCAATTGAGTATAGCCATTGTCATTAGGCGTTGGATTACCAATTGACTACGCATCTGACCCCGAATCCTTTACAGCGATTACATCTTTTTTATTTTTTAAACAAATGCCTGCTGTGAACTTTTTGGATGGCATTGGGGACGGAAATTATTGTTTCTCATTTTTAAACAATATCGTCACAAATTCCTCCACGCTTGAATAATAACTATTCAGTTTCAGGGTAATTGTTATTTCGCATTGACCTTTAAACCCTTGGAGTCGACCGATTTGGCACAAAATTTAGGGTGCACAACTTCTTGAATATGTGGAGTAAGAAGTCAATTCATTCGGTTCAGTAGCTTCGAAGAAGATCGCGCCACAAACAAACGGAAATATAGCCGTTTTTAAACCAAAGTTTTTCATAAAGATGGAGCACAGTAAAAGATAGAAACATATTCAAATTTTTATTTTCCATTCACAGTAAAAGATAGAAACATATTCAGCACATCACTGTATAGAAGAAGGTTCAAAAGCCGGCCTAGAAGTTCCATTTAATACAACACATCGGCGCTGTTTCTTCTTTACAGGAAAATGCCATAGCAGAAATCGATTTGCGTGCTGCAATTTGCGAAATCTGAACCATCCTCTAAGAATTTCTTATGTCTCTGGTAAATTTGCTTTTGGCGGCTGTTTATTGAACGGAAGGCGCAATTTAAGTTGCACTTGAACGATGGATTTACACTTTGCAAACTGCAGCACACAAACTGAATTTTCCTGCGGCGTCACCTATTTCCTATATACTAGAAACAGCGCTTAGGTGTGGCATTGAACGAAATTTCTAGGAGGGTTTTAAAATTTTGAACCTTCCTCTCTAGCCGCTGAAGTGCATAAGGTGTTTCTGTCTTTTAAATTGGTTTGAAATAAATATTTATATCTGCTGCCTCTCTGTGAGATTAATACAGATTAATTGTTTTCGGAGTTTTAATAAAATTTAAGTCTTTTTCTTCATAAAAAAAAATTCAAAATATACAGTATGCATTCTGCCTATTTTCTGTTTTTTCTCATTTGTTACCTTTAGGTAAAGTGTCTGCTGAGAATTTATGGAGATACTAATAGTATGGTATTTACAGAGATAGTAATCTTAATTGCAAGAGCTCTGAACACTAATTCGTCCCATATTTTGTTTGAAAAGACTTAATTAAATTTCAATGAATAATTATTTTTGAGTTAATGTAAAAGAAGACGAAATTGAAAACTTTAATGGCTGTAATAATATTCAACAAATCGTTATAGTATTGATGTACTCGGTTTAAAAAACTCAAATGATTATATCCAATTAATGACAGTTATTATTATAATAATTAAATAATTTTGTTGGCTCCGTGGCTGGAATCGCTAAGGCCCAGGTCTTGTCGCTTTCGAGACCAGCGAGTCGCGCGTTCGAATCCCGCTGATGTTTGTCTCATTACTTATAGCTTGGGAAACTAAGTTGGGCCTCAGTAGGCTGATCCCCTGCTAGACTGAATTTTAAATAGCCCCAAAGAATATTTAACTTACTTGACACAGAGATAAAGTTAAAAGAAGAAAATAAAAGATTAATGAATTAAACTTAATTGCAATAGTACTATTAATGGAAAGCAAGCTAACAGTACTGAAAAAATTTTGCCTGTGATAAAGTAAACATGTTTCAGGCAGCCCAGGGAAATTGTATAACTTTTAATTAAAAAATTCCAAGAAGTTAATTTAAAAATTAGAAATATTTAATTGAGTCTTTAAATTTCTATAATAATTTAAAAACAATTTCCCTGTTGGACATTTATAAATTTTTTGTTTTTATTTTTTAAGCTCAAAATAATCGAATTTACTACGCTAGGTAACTTAAAATGTCATTTAGATAGTATAACCGTAAGGCACGACATTTTTAAAAATAACGTTCTTAATTATATAGTTTTTATCGTCTTTTAATTTTTTATCCCCCTCTTAAACGAGTTTAATCGCTTGAAGTGTAAATGATGTTTAGTACTTTACTCGACTGCCTGTTTTGGAGAAAAAGAGAGCAACAAAGGTTAAAAAAAAGAAGAAAAATTCCAATTGGTGTTGGCCGAATATAGTGTCATTTTAGGCTGAGGTGCTAAATATTCATGAGCCATTTGAAACGCCCCCTCGTCTCACCCTGGGGTTGTACTCCCTCATCTACCGGGGTCGCTTCTTTCTTTTTTCTTTTTTTTCTTCTTCTTCCCTCGCTGGCAATTATCTCGCACCACCGGCAAACGATTCATTCGCCCAACCCTCCCCCAACCTACTTACCTACCTACCTACCAACCAACCAACCAACCAACCAACCAACCAACCAACCAACCAAAGCCCACCCACCTAGCCCACCCACCTCCTCTGCCCCTGATCTTTTCTTGCTTATCAGATGAACTCACCTCTGAAACATCGCCCGTATTTGCTGGTATCACGCGACGGAAAAGTCGTTGGGGCCGTTAACTTTAGCGAGCAGCGAGCCTCCTAATGAGAAATCACGAGAAAAACCCCCTGAAGAACGAGCCTTCCACCAGAAGATCGCAACTTCAATGATAGGGCCCCGGCGTCTTCAGAAAATTTTTCCTGCCCCGAATAAAGAGATTCTAAGGTTAGGAAAAATCGGAACAAATGAAAGGAGATGAAAAGAGAGGCTGAGAGGCTTTTGTGCAAGACGGTAAACTAGACTGAAAGAAAGAGGAAGAAAAGGGAGGAAGCTTGCTTGTCGTTTAAGCTCCATTTATTGACGGGAAACACTGAATAGATTAATCGAATCGAATTTAATTGGTCTGGCGGAGTTTATTGGAAGGCGAGGTATTGGAGTAGATATATTGGAGAGTCTGGATTCAAGCGACACCTTCCTTTTAATGGATTTTCATTTGACGTGATTCGAATCGCTTCTTTTTTGCTGAAAGAGCTAATTAGGAATGACAGAAAATTTGATGTATGATTTCATGGTAATGAAACCCACGACAGACTCATTTGTGTAGTTCATTAATGGTTGCGCCCTTTTCACTATTTGTCGGAGTTGAAAAAAGTTTAATTTAATATATAATCACCTATTCAGGGATTCAATTTGAAAGTTTTTAATGAAATATACAAGTCCTCCTGACGATCTTTAATACGCATATAATAAATTGTTTCTTTCACTGCCTGCGATAATATTTCTGATATTTTTAGAACTTTTAATAACATTTCTGGTTATTATCTCTTTTAAAATACGCCCCTCGTAATATGAGTTCTGATTTAGAAGACTCATGAAGCAAGAGCAATATTGTCTTTGTAGTACAAGGGTATTTAATCGTTTAATTTTAATACCGAGCATGCATTAGTCGGTCAAGATTGGCAAAGTCAAAAAATATTAAACGACTTCGAATATGGCTTGATGGTCGGTGCCAGGGTATTTGGATCTTACATCTCTCTCAACGTGTTGGGATTTACTTGCATAACTGTTATTTATGTGTATCGAAAAAAGACCAAAAAACATTGAGTCAAAGGCAGTCCTCAGTTTGAGGTAACATCATATGAAGGATATTTTTAGAAAGTTGGGTTAATTGTAATTAATGAATTTATTTCCCTGATAAGATCCAAGAAGGGTGATATATTAAACTAGTTGTCACCCGCGGCTTCGCCCGCCCGCGCCATCTGTTGAGGGGAATTACAAAGCAAAAGCAGATAATTTTAAATGAAAACCCCAGAAAGTGGGGAAGGGGGGGGGGGTCGTAGGGGGCTGATTTTTGGCGATAGAGCAGGTCCTTTATTGATAAGCCTGCCCTGAAAATTTCAAGTCGCTAGCTCAAACCGTCTAAGAGGATATAGAATTACAGATAAATAAATACACGCAAGAGTTTTAAGAGTTTTAGTATATAGATGTCTTAGATTCAAATTCCAAACAACTAACGATTTCTTTAAACAAGAGGTAGCCATGCTAAAGTTCCGAATATTGCACCTCACTGTGCAGCCCATTTTCTGATGAGTGTTTTTGACTTAAGCTTTTGCTGACGTAAAAATGAGAATGCGGCAGCTTCGGAAATGGCGGGACAAATGGAAATTTAGTTCAAGGAAGAAGTCCAGTCAGTCATCAGAGGTCAACATTAAAGGCTGTATGTTTAAGGCTTAGTTTAAAACAGTGAAAAGCCAGTTGTGATAAAAAAATTGAAGTCGTGGCCATCTGATTCGGCAAAATAGCCGTATCACAATTGATGAAATTTTCAGAATTGTTCTATGAATAATTTTCAGAATCATAGAAGAAAGCAGTCCACGAATAATTGACAATACCAGACAAAGCCTTTTATTTTGCTGGATTCCAGTATTTTCAGCAGGTGGCGCATGTTCATTGAGAAGGCTGAAGACTACATTGAGAAATGGCATTGTCAGTTTTGTTAAGAGTCGTTCATTTTCTAATGAATCCGAATTTCTAGACTGACTACCCCTTGTACTAACGTTAGCAATGTCTATTTGTTATAAAGACTGTCAAACAAACATAACAGAAAATCATCGATAGCTTACGAATAATAACATATAATAAAACCTTTTTTTTATTTACAATTGTTCAGTATTAATATTGCAGAAGTTTGGGAGAACAAAATTCGTAGAAAAATATTTTCAAAAAAATTTTTTTAGCCTTCATAGAGTCGTTGATTATAGTCGGCATTTTTCTATTCATTCCTTTAAAAGAGAAATTTTATATAAAGTCTGTAAAGATTAGAAAACTTAAGAAATAGTTAAAGGATTCATTCTTGTTCTAAAGCCTTTGGACTTTCTTTATCGGTACCTTTTTTATGTCCAAACTTGCAGGGGGGAGGGGAATTCGTATTTTTTATCACTTCATCAGACCGATCGCTTCTTCCTTTTTTAATGAGGCAGATATTTGTGCAGATTTGAAGAATCTCTAATATCAAATTCTAAAATTTTATAAATGTTGATGTTCTACTGTGTATGTCATCGATTGTTATTATGCAGTTCCATTGAAATAATTTACTATACAGAACTTGCACGAATATTTAATAACAAAACGGGGTTACAAAAAGTTTCACTTGTACAAAAGATTTGCTGATGTATTTCCAGAATCGACTTTAGTAGAATTCGCTTTTCGGTTGCTGGAAGCTTCTTCCCTCGAGTAACGTTCCAAGCGGTTGTCTGTTTCAGTAGGCGACGGGGAGTTGAGCCGGTGATAGTAAAAATAATAGAAACAGCTGCACTAAAAAACCAATGTGCGAGAGAAATTGCCTTTAATATAACGAATAAAACTTTTGATTGTTCCTGACTTTCTTTATAATTTTTGCGAAGGGGGTGTTTTCGAAGCCTCTTTGTGAAGTTGAAAGGAACGAGGAGCAGGAAAGAAGAAGGCAAGCCCAAGTCCGATCGTATTCTGCATTGCAGTCGTTGTTTTGCTCGGCAACTTCTCAACTGTTCCTATGGGTGTAGGGCAAATCGGATTGTCGATGCGAGCTCTCCTAATTCTTGGGTTCCGTCAGAAAAGGAAGAGAGAAAATTGCTCGGCGCGCTGGGCAAATCCATCAGGGCGGGCGGCGGGGCTTGCCGTTCATGCTTGCCCCGCTCGACTTGTCAGCCTCGGTGCGCAATCATGCGCCTGCGCACCGCCACGAATCAAAGAGGCAAATTGTCCCTCCACTCATCCACCCTCGCAGAGAACGTAATCCACTTTCGACGGGAAATCTACGTGCACAAAAACATTTCTGATAGATCTTCGCTAAAAGGTAAAGGCTTGGGTAATTTTACCTGATCTGCATTGAGTATAAGATTTTTTTACCCCCCTTTTTTATTTCCCCCAAGTTTGTTGATCCTTTTGTTTTCTTCACCTTTAAAAGAAATCTATTCTCGTTGGGATTTTATATTTTTTAATCAACGCCTATTTGTATTCTTTTCCTCTTTTCAACGGGCTTGTCTGGTTTCACAGCTATACGCTCTACAGGTAACTAGTTGATAATTACTTACTTTCCATCTCGTTTAGAAACTGTACAAGTCACTTGCACTAAGCTCTATAATGTTGCAGTGAAATGAAATTAGTTTCCAATTCCTTATAACTTTTGACTAAATACTTTGTTCAGTAAATGATATATTATAGTAATAGAACACCAACTGTCCCTTTGTAGTAGTTATTCGCTATGATGGAGATAAAGGAATGATTGTTCTTATAGGTTTTAGAAACTATGTAGAATACAACATTTTAAAATTGCAGAGATACCGGTGATATACAAAAGTATGGTTCGAGTACAGAGTCATTATAAAGTCTCTATATATTCACTGCAAAAACAAGCGTTATTGCAGAATAAACCATAGCCTGGCACAAATCACATAATATAATATCTCGACAGTAAATATCAATATGCCCACCTTGTGTGACAGGTCACAATCCCCAAAGCTCCTCCACGGCCCGAAAAACTATCTTTGACATGGCTGGTGTAATTTCAACAACTGCGTCTGTGATGCGTTGTTTCATTGTTCAGTGATGTTGACCTGATTAACCTTAGACTAGGAAAGAAAAATATGGCGGTCAGATCTGATGACCTGGATGCCCAAAGTCTTGGCGAGTTAGGCCCAGTCTATTTACTGGGCAAAATTGCGATACAGAATAGTTGTGGCAAAATGGGTTCAGACCTGATTTCCCATCCTGTTGGAACCCAACAGTGTCCATAATTCCATCAGATACCTACTGTGATTCCAAGAAGTGTTCCACCAATCTTAAGTATGCGTTTCCGGTAACTGTACTTCTGAGAATATGAAGGGCCTGTAGAACCTTGTCCTCGTTATTCCCAAAGACACATTAACTTGATTGTTACCATTCCTTCACATTATTTACAAGGAAAAGTTATTTTGTTACTATCTCTGTATACTTTATAATGATCCTGTGTTTCTGTGAGAACTGAACACCGGACGTTTTGATAAATTACTTTCTAACATGGCGGTTTAATTTGTAATGATGTATTCAAACAAATAACAAAGGACATCATGGGCACGTAAAATCAAAAGAATAGTGTAATATTTTAAACCTAGCTTCATCATCCTGTAAAAGGTAGAAGTCGTTTACTATAGGGATGGACAATTTGTTGAACAAAACTAAAGTATAAAAATGAATCTAGATGTTACCCACAAAGTCCGCTGTATCTCTAAACCTAAACTTGCCTAGACTTTTTTTTGTCATACTTCGAAAGAATATTGTTTTGGGCTCACTTTACTGAATTAACATTAGATAATTCTAGGTATGTCAAACGTGCAAAGGCAAGGTTTAAAATTCACAAGATAATTAACTTAACAATGTCGATATTCTTACGCCCATTTCATGCGGTGTCGTCGAATGAATCCATTTAAGCGAAGTTACAATGTACAAAAGGGACTGAAAGACTTGTTTTTGACTTCATGAAAGCTGATTTGTGACTTCATGGAAAGCTGATATGTGATTCAGGGAAGTTCGTATGGACATATTGTACAGCTTGGCGGTTCATTGTCCGCATTAGCCCAATTGGTTAGAGCAGCGACAGCGAATGTCGTGGTTCCTTCTTTGAGTCGAGGTCGCGGAATGTTTCCTTCCCTTTTCTACACTGTAATTATGATTGAATAATTTCTGCGGTTTCCTTTATCTTCTCTTTGAGAATACAGTTAATATTAGGATCCGATTGAGATTACGACTTCTTAGTCTCATATGCGGTACGGCTGGATCTGCTGTGAAACTTTGCTCCGTTCATCACTGTTGTAGCTATAAGTCTAACTGTAGCCGTGCGTTCGCTATGAACAATGCGCGACAGTTCCGCTGATCTTTGCATCAATTTTGATACGTATTTATGACAGCGGCTCGTGAGTAGCCTATGAACCGCGCTGTTTCTGAGGCACTGATTCCGAGGCCCCGGCCATCACAAGTTGCCTTTATGAAATTCATATAATCCGATAATCTCCATGCTGTTTTGTATCGCTTAATAAGTAGATACTTGTATAAAAAAAAAAACCCCAATGGACTGTATAAGCGATATGGTAACATCTTTTATTGGCGACGCATGTCAGTATTATATTATCATCACGGCCATTTTAGCTGCATAACTTTAACTGTGATGGTAGTGTAATATCGAAACACGTCGAAAGATTAGTTATTATATGGCTTATACAGTCCAGTGGATTTTTTTTCTCCATATAATTCGGCAGTTTGTTTTTTTTCAATTCTCACACCGGACACTTAATATAAAATAGTCTGCGCTGAAACTTCGGCATGTATCACTGTTCGTTCTACAGGCGCGCTCATTTTTGTATTCTGATGGAGGAAGTCAAACAAAATGTTTCTCCACTGTAGAGAAAAACACTGCAGTAAAGTTTTGATTGAAATGTATTCTGTTGCAATAAACTTCTTGAATCAGTGTTTTAATTGGGTGTATTTGTACTAGTTTCTTAAGCTTTCTTGTAATGATAACACTTGTCGATTAAAAAATAACTATAGAATTTGTACGATATTAAAAACGTGAGGCACCAGATCACTAGAGAAAGTACAAATTCCAAACAATTATGTGTAAAACTCATTAGTTTGCTTTATCTGAAGATTTCCAGAGAGAAGACCGATTGTAAAAGATTATGCAATAATAGTCTGCATCAAAAGATATCACAATACTCTTCTGACAAAGCCAGAATTATCATTAGTTATCATTAATTATCAATTAAACCTGAAGTTATAGTTTGATTAATCTGATTACATTTCGATTTACAATATCGTTTTGTCAATTTGCGTTTAACCAAATTGTCGGAGCGAGAATTTACTTACTTTTGGGTGATCTTTGAACTCCGAAATAAATGGAACGGTTTCCGAGTTTACCTGCTCCTCATTTGGCATAACCTAACACAGATTCAGTAGAGTCCGAAACTATATTTCGGACTTTGACGAAAATGTTTGTGGGGACAAACTCTGACGGCCCAACGGACTTTTCGGTAACTTTTTTCACCCATTATCAGCTTTCTTATTATGTAAAGGTATCGAACTGGATTCAATTATCTTGCAAGCGTGAATAACAATGGAATTGGCTATCTTATGGTTTTAAAACTAATTTAAAATACGTGCGCGTCTATTTTAGCTCTATGCTAGAGGAATTCACCTTTATCCAATTGTTCATTGGCGCATACAATTTCAGGATTAACATCATTCCTGGTCATGAGCCATGAAAGTATTGATGAAAGTACCAGGAAGCATTGACGCATTCATTTCCAAGATTATCTCGGAGCATTTATGTTCAGAGAAATGTTTATTTTTTTAAAACGTCTTGTGCGTCTATTAAATCGCTCTGCTTTTCTTTTCCTCCTTCACTTTCACTCTTGTTTTGTTCTTGTTTGCTGTTAGAGAGCGAGAGAGAGAGAAAGAGAGGAGCGAGCACTTAGTGATATGAGTTGATGCCGATGGTGGGTCGTTGGTGGTGCGTCTTCGCCTCCATTACCGCCGATCCTTTTTCCTTCCAATAGCTTTCGTCGTGCGATGACATACGCTCGCAAACAAAGAGCCTCTCTTTACTTTAGATGTAAAGTCGTTATGGTTTCGCTTCCATGATACTCAGATGCAAGCAGGTGCAATTTATTAACGGCCGTTGAACTCGGTAAGTACCTTCCCCAAGCGTCACCCTTCGTCGGTCAGAGTAGGTTCGCGACGCGTCGCCCTGGCGACAGGGGGCGCCTCTCACACTTTCCTCCCTCCCTCTGATTCAAACCATTCTGATGCTGTTGGCAGATGGCAAATGCCCCATTTCTTCGGGAGTACTACCGACGACTTCGCCCGTCTTTGAATTCCGATTCTGTTTATCTCTCCGTTGCTTTAGCCATGAGTGGAATAGGAGAGTTCAAACTACTTTACACGTTCTTATTATTGCGAGGTTCTTGCCTTAGCCGTCTTGCCTCTTTTTTATTCCTTTCGGCTTTAAATCTCTCATCTTGCATGCTGATTCGGAGAGAAGCCTCCTTAATTTGTATTAACAAAATATGAAACGACATGTGCAGCGGAGAGTAACATCTTATTCTCCAATGTTCCGCCTGATTCGAAGAGTGAGCGTGAATTGTCCGCTCGCTGTATGCATACGTGAAAAAGCATTCTTATTCAGTTATCTACAATTCTTACATATTTCATCACTAAAGTTGGCACCCGGCTACGCTCGGGTTGGTGGAATATAACGAAGCTAGGTTGTTTAGGTAAATTTTAGAATAACTAAATTAAGGCTTTTTTATATCAGATTTTGACTAATTGTGTAGGGTATAATTATTGAATGTGAATGTATTATCAATATACACTTATAAAGCTTAATAGGCAGTTAGTCTTTCACTCGTTTTGCGATTGCAAGCTACGGAAATCAATTGCAAGTTGTTAAAAGCTTCGTCCAAAGCTTGACGTCCATCGCTTTCGAGGCTGTAGAGATTATCGCGAACACACACACCTATACACTCATTACAGATGAAGAGATTAACGTTTATTAATAAGATGTTGTAAAAATAGTATCGGAGATAAAATACAGATAAGTTATGCAACATTTCATGTCTACGGAAAATTCTAGAAGGAAAAAAAATTACCATCTCTTATTAAGAGCTTTACCATAAAAGCTACTTATAAGAATGCGCCCTTGGTCGGGCCGGCCGTCCGCCGTTTGCACTATAACTTGAAAACGGATTAACTTTTTTAAATTCTGTTTTCAGAAATATGACCATTAAAGTCTTAGCTCGGCCGTATCAACTTTTCAGAATTTTTCGTGGACCCCTTCAAGTCGAATTCACGTGCTAAAACAGTGAGTGTAAAGAATACCAAGCTAATGGCATGTCATATAACAATCGATTTATCGAGAAGGAATACATTGTTACTTTCTGTTCATCTTTTAAGCATTATTGACATCGGCGCGCGCACGTGAAATCACTTTGTCGACGCACGATTGCTCAAGTGCTCATAATCTATAAACTTATTAAGTAGTGGAAAAATGGAGCTACTTATTGGTTTTATTTTACACATGATTTGAATCACCCTTCATCATTTCTACATTTTTTGAGGTAGAAGGTTGAAATTCGGAATATAGCTTACTTTGGCCATGTGCACCTTCACCATTTAGTTTGGTTTTGATTAGCCCACTAAGATCGGAGTTTTGGGGGTGAAAATTAGAGGGGACCAAAAGGGTCTAGGTGTATTTATGCATATAAAGGAGTGAGATTCGGTATGCAAATTCCTATAAGCAATATCTCGATTATATGAAAATTATATGAAGATTTTTTTCCCAGAGGTATCCTTGCCTTCCCGACTCGATGGTGGAATGCATCGAAAAGATGGGGACTACATTGAAAAATAGTGTACCAACTCTGTCTGTAATAAAGGAGCTGTAAAAAAAATTTCCGGTTTTCATATGACTGACCCTCGTAAGTAGAATAAGATTGGAGATCTTCATTATTGGTTTTATGATGTCAGTCCGTCCCCTTCATAATTTCTACAATTTTTGAGGTAGAAGATTGAAAATTCGGAATGTAGCTTACTATGGGCATGTCCAACTGCACTATTCAGTTTGTTTTTGATTGGTACACGGGGGTCGGAATTACGGGGGTGGGATTCAGAGAGGGCAACATATCTATGTGCTATTTAGGCACGTAAAGGCGTAATATCCAGTATCCAGATTCCTCTAGGTAAAATCTACATTACTATGAAGTTTAGGCCCAATTGTTCAGGATTTGCGGGGGTGGCAGTCACTTGGTCCTTAGAACTACGGCAACATATGGTATGGGATATATCATACGTTCGGAAATGATGAGAAAGGAAAGAAGATACGAAGTTTTTTACATTTTTTACATATTACGTTCGAGAAAATCAATTTATTGATAAAAAAAAAGAACTTGGGAAGAGGTAAAAAGTGCAGAAGAAGGGGTAAAAATAGCCCCCCCGCCTTACCCCCCTCGGGAGGCCGGGGGGGGGGGGGTTAATTTCTTTTTAATATACGTATAAATGTATTTCTGCTTCACTGCTAAAGCTCCTCCTTGGAATGTTTACAAGATTTTATTGCTTTATAGACTTCCTTTGAAAATAAAGATATAAATAAAGGAAGAATATTTTAAAATTTAAATAAAATATAAGTAAACTCGGCTATACTTAAAGTAGCATTATGAATATTGGAACTTATCTCTTAAAATATTTGAAAAATGTAGAAACTTGAATGCTGAAACAGTTCTGATTTTGCTGCCGATATAACTGTTCCATTTCATTTTCTGTCAGCTTCCAATTTACTCTTTTAAGGGGGAAAAAATCGATCGATATTTTCTCGAAAATGACACTTTTTCAAAAGATCGAATAGAATGCCAATAGCAAAATTAAAATCATTTATGAAAAGATGTTATCAGAGATTGACAATGCTGAATAAACTTTTCCACCGTCTCCCAATGTTTATTATTTTTTTACTTTTTACCTTATAATCAGTGAAAATAACCAACGTCCTTCCGTTATTCATGCATTTAATTCGCATGGCATTCTCTGCGTTCCAGCATTTATTAATTTGATTTATGTGTAATTAAAAACGAAATCACATGGCGATTCTGAATTGTGCATCCTCACTCCTTCGTATAAATCATATCTCTTATGACCGTATTCATTTAAAATGTGATTATATTAAACTTTCCAAAATTTGACATCTGTCTAATTAGAGACGCAATTTCTTGACATATCGCCTATGAAGCCAATTAAGTGATGAGGATTCTTACCCGTTAGGAAATTTCGCAAAACTTTGCGGTCGACAAAACCGTTCTTCTCAGGTGAGAGTTTTTTATTTTTTGAACCCATTGAATCACCCCAATCTTACTCCATCGGAATTTTTTGAAACCTGCTAACTCTATTTATTACTTCGTCTCAAATAGGCTTTAATATCGCTTAATTTAAAATCTTAAGTCATGACATTGTATATGTAACGGGAAGCCTTTCAAGAAATTCCCGTCTTTTGATATGGAAGTGCGGATGGGGGCGGTGGGGTGGGGGGGGGGGGTTCGTCTCTTTTAATTACTTTCTGGGACAAAATGTCGTAACGAAATTCATTTTTTCATGTGCAGCAATTAATGCTTTTAGCTTTTATTGGGCATTGCATATGGAAAAAAAAAGAATTATTGATCAAAGCTTGCAAGAATTTTGGTTGGCTGGAGAGCGAGATATAGCGGCAATTTGAGACTTCTTGCTACATATCTTCTAATATCGTAATTCAAAAAATAGACTTAACCGTCTATTTGACGTCATTAGTTTCGAGGCAAATTTAATCATTGCAAAAGCTGAGTGAGGTTGAAAGGGGAGAAATGAAATTTGATAAGACGATTATTTATTTTAATAAGTAATAAGGGGATATGGTGTCTAGTTTGATTCGATGAATAAATTCTGTTTAAAGATATTTTTTTGGCTTTATAAAATGTAAACATTTTGAAAGTAATCTTTTTCTGGTTATTTTTTAGTTATTAAAAAAATTGTTCAAAAATCTAGAGGAAGGATGATTAATATTGTGCATATGCATTTTAACGTTTTGCTTCTCTTTATGTACTCTTAAACGTTTTGATTGCAAATTTTGGAGTACATATAGCACAGCGTATGAGAAAAAGAGATTGATGGTATATACGAGATTTTATTAAAGGTTTAGTCTTCATTAATTTCTAAGATTTATTTATAAAATGTTATAAAAATAAAGCAGAAAAAATTAGAGAACCGACAATATTTTCTACATTTTGGACATTTTTGAATATCTGCTAATACCGGCGATTAAACTTTACTAACCATGTAGGAAGAAACGGAAAACCACTGTAATACAACTCTTGGCAAAAACTATGGAATACATGTACAGTCATGGACAAAAAAAACGCTCCCTCGCTCTATGCTGATATATTTTTAAATGAGCGGTTATTACTTTGTCACCAGGTATCTGATATCGTTTCATTCAGTCAGAAAATTATCTACATTTTTAACCAATAAAATCATACCATCCTGTTTTAAACGCTCATTTAAAAATATAGCAGCACAGAGTGAGGGAGCGTTTTTTTGTCCATGACTGTACGTGCAACGATCATTTTTTTTAGAATTTAACAGTTGACTGGTGGCACAACTTATTAATTCCCATAAAAATAAATACATGATATCATTAAAAAAGGTATTTATTTATCTATTATTGATAAATAAATAAATAAATAAATAAATAAATAGATGAATTACTGTTCAGTTTACAGATAGTTGGAAAAATATGGAAAAGTTCCTCTGTGTGGCACCATCCTTAGCACGATTCACTTCTTTTTTGCGTTTTGGCATTGACTGAACAAGATTTAAACAAAACAATTTTCTTTTCAATTGTCTTTGATTGCTGTGCACAACTCATCTCTGTTGCTTGGAGCCTTTTTTCGGATTCCCTTTTTAAGTTCTCACCAAACGTTTTCAATGGAATGTTTGCGGCCACTTCATAGTCTCAATTTCTTTTGATTTCAGAGTACACGAACAGCTGCAGCACGATGACAAAAAAAACCGGTCGTCTCCAAACTGTTCTTCCAATTTTGAAGAAAGTGAACCAAAAGAAATTTTCAAGATCTCGCAATAGACTTGAGAGGGGAAGTTTACCCATACCTTTTACAGACATGCAACTCCACACCATCAATGATTTAGAGAACTTTGATAATCTGACAAGACAGCCTTATTGCAACGCTTAGTTTGTCCTCCTCTAAACCAATGACCCCACTCAAATTTTGAGTCATCGCTACACATTAATGAGCACCAATAAGTCCACTGTCCAGTTAGAATGATTCTTGCACCACTGAATTCGGGTCAGGGGCTGCTTCTTAGTCAACATGCCTTTTCCACTCTTTGTTGACTTCATGCGATGTGCGTTTCCGCATTTTCTGGCATATGGTAACCAACTTTCTGTCGTCTCTAGTTGTCGCTTTTCGTTTTCTTCGATAATGTTCTTTGGAACATATGACAAATTCTGCAACAGATGATTGTGATTTCCCCTCTTTAAAACTACTTGACGATAGAGTTTAACTGATTCACAAAGCGCTTTAACAGGAGCCATCATTAATAACATTATGCTACGAATAGCAAAGCAATGTTTTGAAAAATACATTTAAAATACACGTATTTTATCCCTTTATTTGCTTACAAATGGTTTCATCTTTCAACATTAAAGCAAAAGGTAATGATATTATCTTTACTACCTTGTAGTCTTTAAGAACACCTGGTGACAACCTTGTTGTATCGTGTTCACGATGGTCCAATTGTTAGATGGCAACGAGCGTGATACATGAGATTCCTGATTCAAATCCTAGTTGTGGCATGTTTCTTTCCATTTTTTCTGATGCTATCATTTCCTTATGCTTGAAGTATTATGTCCAGTTTCCATTTAATAATTTCTCGAAAGGTAATATTTTAGGGTTATTCCATAATTTTTTCCCATACATGCAAGATATTTCATATTGTTTTTCCAACCACCTGTAAACTCAACAATGTTTTATCTGTTTCTTTATGAATATGGTTGTTTTTATCACACTTGCAAACAAACTGAGTAAATCCTGCTTTAATAGTATCTCATAGGTTCTTCATTGGAAATTACTTAATTTTGCACCAGTTACTCTTAAAATATGAAACATGAGAATTATCAACTAATATTCCATGATATTTGGCAAGACTTGTATAATTATTGGAAAAAAAAACTCCATACCGGAAAAAAACACACTAACACCGGAATATTTAATAAAAAGAAACTTTTTCGCCATTGATAAAGAAAACAATACAAGCTGGATTATTATACTTTAATTAAACACAGAAAGACCTCTTTTCCAATTTTATTTTGCTTTACTTGAATATTCTATGAAGCATTTAATGTTTAAGTAAAATACTCTTCATCCGCTGAATTCTCACAGGACAATCAAGAATGTGTGTTTAACATAGACACTCGAATGAATATCTATGTTGAGTAATGATGAGCTATGAGATATCGGGTTGGTTTTTATGAAAGAAGTTTTCACCCTAAATGTCCGAGATATTCTTCGGATTTTTTTTAATGAGGCTGCAATATAATCCAAAATAAATCACTAATCTATGATCAAGAAATAGCCAATATTTTGATTTATAATAATCTTAAATTTTCAGACTTTCTCGAAGTTATTGCATTGTATAGCAATAGCTTTGTTCATATACAATGACCAAATCATACGCGATTTTTAAAAGGCAGCTATATAAAGTATACGAGAATTTGTAAGCAAAAAAATTAATCAAATCGGTCAACCGTTAGCTAACAAAATACTTTTCTCTTTGTTTATCTCTCAGAAACATCTTCTGGATCGAGCAACAAATCGTGCTTATTGCTTCTAAAAATAAGCTGCGAAGGCAACAACTGTTCACAAAAATTGACAGTTTTCCTAGAAACATCATAAATAGGAACATCGATTTCTTGAAAAATATTATTATATTGTGAGGAAATTTTTAAAACCGCTATTCACCGTTAAATATTTTCAAAATAGACTTTGTCTCGAACGACTGATTTTTGATTAATTCCGTTATCGAATAAAGAGAATAAACCAAAAGCACTACACCTAATACTGTACTACACTTTATAATTATACTTATTATTTGAATAAGTATTGAAATATAAATATGTTGCTATAGCAGTATTGAAATATAAATACAAATTAAAATTATTGAAATAAATGTAATAAATGGATATTGTATTGGAAATAAGCAAATAGCTGGGTCTCTTTTGCATTACTGAATTTTTAATAAGACGACTGACGATCGTTTCGGCTATTTTGCATTTTCAAAGTCAAGAGATTTGACAAAATGAAAAGAAAACTAATTAAGAAATATCAAAATCCCATCAGAAATAACAATATACCGTAAACCGAGGTTACTTTGCACACACGTGGTTAGCTTGTCAAACATTTGCTGCTCTTATTTTGTGTTCAATGGTTTTGGTTTACAAAAAGATTCCATTAAAGTGTTAAATACAAAGTCATTCAACAGAAAATAAGTTATCTGAGAGCAGCAAATGTTTACCTTGTCCAAGTGTGTGTGTAAAGTAACCCCGGTTTACGATACGTAAAAAACTGGGCACTTTTACAAACTGTGCCTCATATATTCATAAATTAATTCAAAGCTACTGAAAAATCAAAATTTCAATATAGCTTACAGGACTAATAATACTTGCAATAACATATTCAGACGCATTGAGGACAATAGAACCAAATACAAGAGAAGCGGAATCTACAAATTAAAATTACATTATGTAGGCATGACGAAAAGATTATTTAAAATTCAGTACAAAGAACATAAAAATTCATACAAGTATGGTAATAAAAACTCAATTTTCGCCAACCACACACACTGATGTCCCATTTGATAATATAGAAAATAGAAATAAGATCTTAAAAGCTTCAGATGACCACAGCAAAATCAATATAATGAAACGACTAGCAATTTTTAAAGCGAAAAAGGAAAATCAAAATTGATTAATCAAACCGTATCCAACTGTAATCACCAAGAGAGAAGGCCTCCGCAATGAAACATAATACATTGTTACTTCATCATAGATAGGGCATTGTTGTTTGTATTTCTATTTATAATAAGCCATAAATTTGCTCTATCTATGATGATGTAGCAATGTATTATGTATCATTGCGGAGGCCTTCTTTCTCGATGATTACGATCCGACGCAGACTTGTTAATCTGGGGCGAGTTTTTGGACATGAGATCGCGGTTTAGTGAGCATCGCTCATAAGTCAAAATTGCGTAATGTCAAAGCCTTCCAATGGTAATTGCTCTGATCTTACGCAATTTTGACGTATGAGCGATGATTACTAAACCGCAATCTCAAGTCCAAAAACTCGACCCTGGACTTCAAAATTCATACTTAAATTGTTATATCACTGCTATTGTTAAAGGCTTCAATTGTTGTAAACATATTATTGCAGGCCTCGGAACAAGTCACTTTTATCACTTTTAGTCACTTT
>JAHWFO010039269.1:2538458-2572229 GCA_023313115.1 Rhysida immarginata
TGATGAAGGAATTATGAATTCCGAAATGTACATCTGAGTCAATAAAAAAATCTTTGTGGATTTGTGTTTTCCTTTTATTCCGATACTGATAATTCTTGTTTATCAAAAATTAGAATAAACCATCTTTTTCTGTACAAGAAAGGAAGAGTTATAAATTTAATTGAAGTTAAAGGAGACTATTGTCATTAGATTAGCGTTTAAGAGACGAGGACTACTACATTGGCGTAATGGAACTAATCAATTAAGATAATAGCAGCACCGATAAGGTAAAGCACCTGTTAGCTTTGGCCTCTCCGTCTCTAGGTAAGAAATAGCTCGAGCTGGTTTTGGATCGATTATCATTATCATTTATATTCAAACCTGTTAGGAAACTTCATCAACCGACCCCAAAGTTGGTTAAAATCCACTCAGTTGTAAGTTAAATCTTAATCCTACCAAGCCTGAAGGAAAATTAGCGTCGCATGCTTAACTTGTTGTAGCTATGCAAAGTGGGCGCTATGACTTCTTTGGATTCAGAATTGCCTGGTGTTTAGACATTGGCTCAAGTCGAAAGTTGCAGCTCTCCCTGATTAGGAAAAACTTAAACAGCATTTCATATTCCGAAATTGTTACGGTATTGTGTACTAGACTTTTAAAGAGAAGGTGACTCAATTTATTTTTTAATCAATTTTTATTTGACTCAACTTTAATGAGTGTTACAAAACGAGTGTGGGAAAGAACGATGGAGGGAAAAATTTAGTTAGATTTATTAGAAGTTATTAAAATAGAAAACATTTTTAATTGATCTTTTAATCGATATTCTGTAGCAGTGTAATTCAAAAGAATGTTGTTCATACTGTGTCTTCCATAGAGTATATGTAACTATTTCTTAACATGCTTAAAAAAGGGGAAGGCGGTGATTCCTTTAATCGTGCTTTTACCCTTGAATAATTAAATTCATTCAACCGTGTAAATAAAAGACAGGGGAAAAAAGCAAGATATTTGAAATTCCACTCGGAAATGATGAACCAAAACGTTTTTTTTTAAATAAATGCAGAAAGACAAAGAACGAGAGAGAGAGAAGAGTGGGGGGGTGGCGGAGAACAAATTCTCTTGTTTACTCCAAAAGCGCACACAAAGTGGTTGGAAAAAGGCGATGGAAAACGGTTTAGAAAAATGGAGGGGGTAAAAAAACCTTGAGGAACGGAGAATTTTAAAAGGCACTGCATTGAATTTCTAAATAGATTAGAAGAAAGTGGATAATTCGGGGAAAACAGTGCAGAAGCTGCCGCTCTTTCCCGCCGTCGACCAGTGATTGTGTGTGTTCAGCTGATTTTCATTGACCGTAACCAACATCGGATGGGGAATCTAATTAAGTTGGAGTGATTATATGTTCTGGTTCGATGCTCAAGGCTTTGCCATTTATTAATAGCGCCAGGGATGCATGGAATGGAAGGAGGAGGAGGTGGAGAAGAGGAGTTATTCCTCCTCCTCCCCTACTCCTTCCTTCCCCACTCCTTCCTCCCTTCAATCTTTCTTTCCTTACTTCTTTCAACTTTTCTCTCGGGTTCGTTTTTGTCGGTTAGGACGGTATCATGTGCAGACTCTAAACTGCAATCATGACGAGAGCTTCTTCTCTCGCACTCGCATACTATCTTCCAAGCAGATAAATTAAAACTTTCTCATGTTTCTTTTTCTTCCATCTGGAATGGATTTAATTGAAACGCATACCGGTCTCTTCAGAAAAAAGTGGATTTACATTTAATTTCATACTACGCCTTATTTTCCACGACAGGTAGGGAAACTTAAACTCTTTTGAAGATAAAGTGTGACAGCAACATTTTTTTTTCGGTTGTGCCCATTAAAGAAAATTAATTCACAAGCGAAGATAGGGCTAGGATAATGTGCGCACAACTTAGATATTTCAGATGCGGCTGCAAAATTTTATTGAAATCATGAATTATTAAGTAGGTAGCATTAAATTTAATTTCAAATTTAAAATAAAGGAATAAGGCTAAGGAGAATGTTAGAATTCTCTAATTTAGCTAAAAGTGAAAGTTTTTATTTTTTTGTTTTTTTTTTGCAAGTATTTTTATTATTTTTTATTGTTAAATACTTGCTAACTCTTAAATATTCTTTGTACATTTTAATAAAATTTTAATAATAAAAGTTTTAACCCTTTTTACAAATTTTTTTTCTGGCTATTTTGATTCACGAGATATTTTGGTGAAACAGCCAAAGTTCAATCTCTTTAGAGATCGATCATGCACGGAGTCAAATGTCATGCAAAGAGTCGAATTATCATGCGGATGCTTCACGCACGCACACACACACACACACACACACACACCGATTTCAGTAGGACTACGTCATGTGCAGTTTCAGGTTTCCGTGACCGGCAATCCGAAAAGAGGAAAATGTTAAAAATGCCTAATTGCATGTTAAATTCAAAAGAGGTTCCGAGGTTTCGTTTTACGCGAGGGGTCTAGAAACTTATTGGTTGCGTATAACGGGTTCTTACCGTAAAATTACTGCGATAAGATCAAATGTAGATCCCAAATTTCCATTAATTTATTTTTAATTTTATGATCCATAAATAGAAGAAAGTAACCAAAAGCGGGACCCCTCAATTTCTTCTCTATATGATGTTGCAGCAGATCAGTGAAAGGTTGAGGTAGTAGTTTCTACGATCACCTATTGGAGGATCAACACCCAAGCTGCTTACTCAATCTCTTGTTATTTAATGGCGAGATGTTGTTTTATGTAAATTTAAGAACTTTTTATGCTCCGCAGTTTCACGTGTTTTGTTCCAGGATTTTGAAGATAAGTGATTTAATTGTTATACCTACTTATTCTTTATTATAATAGCTAAGTATTAGTGTAAGTTTGAAGTAATTAACATGCTAAGGTATCGAAAAATATTAATTCAACAAAAACACATGAAATGGTCCTAACCCGGTTCCCCACGCACTTCCTAAAGCGAGCTCCCATATTTTTACGATTACTTATTCTCAACCTCTTGAAATTCTGTTGTTGAATCCAAGTTTACACTGCAAAAGGTTTCTAAGGAAAAATAAGCCTTTATTTATTATTATTTAAGATGGATTTGAAGCAATTGAACACCTGATATGTTCATAAAAAAATAAGAATTTGCTATTTATGATTGTTCTTATAGGAAATAAATGGTTCTCTATCATCAAATATTTATTTTCTCATTTCAAAAGATTGTATTCACGAAATGAAATGGCCCGGTTTTGGAACATTTTTTTTGAAATGGTTAAAGAGTAATGTTTTGGAATTTCTTTAAAATAATGCTTTATTTTATTGTGTATTTAATAGTGCGACCTAACAAAGTAACTTAACTAGGTATTTTTTTCAATGTTTTTTTCCTTCGTAGTTTTGCCTGTACATGTCAAAAACAAAATGGGGGTCCGCTTTTGGTCACTTTCCTCTATTTTCTCTATACAGGTTGTTGCTGAGTGGTCTGTACAAACTTTCAGGATATATTACAGGGATTAAAACAACGGAAAACGTTATATCAACATGGGGTCGAAAAAGCTTCTTTCTAGGTTTGAAGGTGTCCTGTAGTAAAGGGTGTCCCAAAATGAACTGACATTTTGAATTTGCCGAGATTTTTTTTCGTGGTAAACCAGAGTAGAGATTTTTTATATGCTGTCATTATTAAACGTTGAGGTTAAATTATGCAAAATTACACAATCGAACAACGCGCAGAAATTGTAAAAATTCACTTCAAAAATGGTGAAAATTTTACGAAAACTGTTCGCAGATGCCGTACTTCTGTTTTGGTCACCATAATGCACCTTCTCTTAAACCGTGGTGAAGTTGAACAGTAAATTTGAGTCTACAGGTTCAGTTGCCGTCCTCGTACAACTCGTTCGAATGCAAACATAGCCATTGTAACTGAAAGTATTAAAGAAAATCTTCAAAAGAGTGAACTTGTGCTACCAAGGCAGACGCTTTGTATCACACATAATCTCCATGTTTTTTTATACTTTCTAATAAAAACAAAAATATTATAATTTTCCAATGAAAAATTTGTTGTTTTTTGAAAATTAAAGTGTCAGATCATTTTGGGACACCCTTTAGAAGAGTTTCGACAATGCAAAGAACTGGAGGCCAATTTGAGCTTTTGCTATAGCATTTGTCTTGTTATACCGTAGAAATAAATTACACAATTTGCAACTCCTATACACTTTAACGTTAATTTCGTCTACGCCAGGACACCTTCAAACTCTCATAACTCTAGAAATAAGCGTTTTCAACCTATGTTTATATATTTTCTGCTCGTTTTGGTCCCTGAAAGTTTGTACAGACCATTCAGAAACGCCCTGTATTATTTTTTACCGTAAACTTACGTTAGACTAAGTTTTATTTCTGTTTTATACGTACGAATATTTATGAAGTACAATGCCTACAATATTAAATGTATTTTATAATAATTTAATAAGCAAGCGTATGATAGAAATACGGGACTGGTATAAATAGCATGTTAAATAAGGAAATCAAATGAAATTGAAATGAATGAGAGAATTTCAACGTAATGAGATAAAACTAAGTTTTAAATTATTGGTGAAATGTAAATCGATTCAATCAGAGTTGGTCATATTCCAGTAGACCAGAAGGCAAATCGATTTAGAGAGAAGAAAATTAATTTTCCTTATTTTGAATAGAGGCTTCTCCTTAAATATCCCGACTGGCCTATAGATGATAAAAATGGCTGCCTTCGCTGGTTTTCAAAATAAATCAATTGAGTTCATTACAGTGCCCTAGTTTTATAATACGATTTAAACAAGAAGAAAACACCATCTGCGTGGAGTTCGACTTTCTCAAACATTCTAAGAAATACCAAACTCCCGTTAGGATCCATTATGCATTCCATTTTTGGACACTTGGTAAAATATACATAGGGGCTAGCGAGAATGTACCTAAATAAAACTTTCCCCCCCTTTTTTCTGTTCTTCTTTTCTTTGGTGAGTTGAATAAATCATATGTAGATCAGATCGTCAATTTTTCTTTCACGGGTAAAGCGGGCAAACGCGACGCAGCGGAGAGTCTTAAATATTTATTGTAAAAAGTTTTCTGCTGCTTTTTTCCCCCTATTATGTGAAGAAGGCATTCTGGAGAATTTTTATATAAAGTACTCCTGTGTTAAAGAAAGATAATAAAGCGCAGTTAAAATAGCGAAGTAAATTTTGAATAATTAAATTAACATTTTGTATTTTTTTTTAATTTAATGAACGTTATTTAAGTCCCAGCTGTCTTGTTCTCGACCTTAGTTTTCTTCGCTTCACTTGTTTTCGTCCTTCCAAGTGTAAGAATCAAATGCATTTTGAAGTTTTACTTTAAATAAATTCAAGTGAATTTTTTAGACATTTAACTCCTTTATATTTCTCTGGTGTTACGGTTAACAATCTTTTCGCTGAGATTAAATTAAGTTTTTGAATAATAATAACCTTAGCAGTTTATCTGCAGTCCTTACCTAATTACTTTGCAAATAACCTTTTATGTTTCTTAACGTTTCAAAATATTAAATGGAATTAAAGTATGAAAGGCAGTTCCGTATGTGCGTTAGGAACGATGAGAAAGGCGGTTGGCGTGATCGTATAAAATAGAATGGCATCGAATACCACATACGGCCTAACTATTGCTATGAACGGCGCTGAGATCAATTGTCAATTACGTTCATTTGTCATTTTCGTTCGAGCGATGCCAAGCAATGACAGTCATCGAGGGAGTTCGGAAATTACACATGTATGAAATCTTATTTTGTGAGAAGCGCTCGAAATGCTCAAGCCGGAGATCATGGCTAATTGCATTAGTGTCGCAGGCGCCTGGCGTTTGATTCACTCACCCTTCGACTTAAGGAAGGTTGTTAGAAAAGCTAAAAAAAAAAAAAAAATAGACTAAGGGAGAAGTAAAGAAAGCAAGAATAGTAGTGTTTTAGGGTAGAAGAATTGTAGTTGGAGAGCCACGCCCACACCACCAATGGAGTGGGCAAGGGCTGTTCCAAAAATGTTCTTTCAGTCACGAAGAAAATTTTGTCTTCCCTAAATACAGTGAATCGGATCGATTTATTTCCACTTCTTGTTTGCTCTGCCAGGTTTGTCATTATTTCCAGACAGTTGAGTCGACGAGAATCTTCAATGAGGATTGTTTATTTATTTGTTCAATCCTTCTCTTTCAGTTGCATTGATTGTTATTCGACTTGCTTGGAAAAAGAATTCCAAGAATCTCGCTTATTAGGATGCTTAAACCTACTTTGATGCAAACGACTGTGTAGAGCTTTTTATAAAAAAATTTTATGCTTCAAAGAAAAGCGTCACCTTCAGAACTTTCCTGCACAAAACTGTCACGTCAAGAAGATGATTAATAGAATGAAAGTCTTAATTAAAATTTTGAATTTTGTTCTCGATTATTTATTATTTTTTTGTCAGCTTGTTTACGTGTTTTTCATTTATAATAAACTTTTTATGGCGTCTCCAACGTAAATTCATGGAAAGGGTCAATAACCCTTAAACTTTCCGTCGTGATTTATTTGCCTGCATGTCAAAGTTCAAAAACGCACCAAAAAAAAAACAATTAAAGTTTTTTCCTCCTGAATTATTCACTTTACTTTCTTGGTTAATAAATGCCTCTTACTTACTTTATTTATTTTCATTAAAAAGCGTTTTTATTTTCTTTTCTTATTCTTTCCAAGAACACACTTTCTCTTAAAATCGCCCTGCTGTTTTCCATAAAAATTCTTTTTAACTTCTCTCCATTTGGTAAATGAAATAACTGGAGATAGGCAGCTAGCTTTTAATGTCTTTTCATTGTCGTTATTTTCTCGAAATTGCTCTTGCCTTTATTTGATGGTGAGGCTGGTTTAAATATCTTTCTTCATTTTCTGTTGCAGGCTCTCCCATCCTCAGGCTCTTCCACCTATCGTTCTCTCCTCCTGGTTGAGTTTAGTCGCCTCTCTCTTCCTCACTTAACAAATTGTTAATGAATTTCCATGAGCAGATGGTCGTTAATTCTGTTTACTTCACAACCCAGAAAGAGAGAAGAGCAGCTTCTTATCATGAGATGCCGTTGTTCATACTTACACCTGACAAAGAACCCTTACTCCAAACCCTTTCTACTATCCCCTTTATTTCTTAAGTAGAACAGAAGCCGACAGCGCTTTTCCGGGATATAGGCGATTTCAGGTAGTAATTAAATTATATGCAACAAGCCTTGGTTGATAATGTTGCGAATCTTGTGGGATACGCTTTCCAGCAGTGCTTTTCTTTACGCGAAGGCAGCGAGAGCAAATATTTTCATTTCTTTGTAGTAGCTTCTGTATTTGCTGACCATGGAGAGAATTTCTTCACTTTTCCCTTAAGTATCATAATCGGGATGCCCTGCACATGCGCCAAACTGAGTTGCACAACCAAGCTCTGTTGGTCTCTTAAGGAGGAAATCAATGATGCGTTAAATTGCCTTTCCCATTCCATTGCCAGGTGTATCCATTTGGGGTGCAAAGTATTCGTTGCAATAAATTTCCCAAGCAATGTCCTGTGAGAAGATTCGCGAAATGAGATCCTTAAGCAATAATTGTTGGTGTTATTTTATTTCTTTCCCATCTTCTCCTTCCTCCCTCCGCAAGTCTTCTTTTAACCTTGTTTTCTATGAATTCGAAAGGAGAAGAAGGACGGGGGGTAAAAATAAGAGGAATTGCACTATAGTGTTCTTTCGATTTTTCTCGTCTGGGAATGAGGTTTTTAAAATCAATCCACGGCTCGTCGTTTTGTTGCTGCGAACACGTAATTTATAGCACGTGTGAGCAGGGCTGCTGCGTAGGCATCCCTAAATCCTCAATAATCGAGGATGATAGTGAGGCAAGGTGTGCAACTGTTTATGGCTTTGGAAGGTATTACATTCGGTGGAAACCATCTGTCATTAAGCCTCTTGCAATGTGTCGATCCGCTGCCAGAATACCGGCTGCGACTGGAATCTGCGATCTGAGTTGTTCTCTTGCGCACTTGGCTAAATTTTGTCAATAAATTACAATAGCGCTAGCTGCGGTTCGGCGATGAAATAATCCTATTCAAGAGTTTATGTTGTTTTCAATATCTAAATCTAATGGAAGCGTATATTGGCTGGAAGCAATTTCAGCGTTGCTTAGCCTTTCATTTCTCATGATTAGTTTGGAGCTGCCGTCTAACGAGTGTCACTGTCATCGCCGGAGAAATGTTCTTTCCATGCGTAAGGAGAGAAGGAAGCCTGTTCTTATCTTTCATTATCATTGGATGGAATTTCTCGCAGTCCACCTTCGTACTTTGTGAAGCGAATTTAAATGTGAAGGAACGCCCGTCTGATTCGCCAGCCCTCAGGAACGAGACACGGTACCGAGGAAGGAAGGAAGGGAAGCGGGGAGGAGGAAAGTAATCTCTTATCGATTTAATATGCGCGACTTTTCCCCTTTGCCAGCCATCAGTAATTCAGACACCATTTCAACGGCCGGAATGGTTACTCGATCCGCTGAAAGCTCGAGGCAAACGCACGAAGAAAAGAAACGGAGAGAAGGAATAATAATAAAAATAAAAGGGGAGGAAGGAGAAAAAACGAAAGGAAAGGCAAAGACCAATGTAGTCGTATGAAGAAAAGGGAAAACGGCCTCTGACCTCGTTTGCTTCCTCCCAAAGCCCGTTGTTTACCGACCTTTTCTGGCCCCAGTTGCTCTCCCGACCATTTGAGTTTTATAAGGGATTCACGTGGTTATGTTCTCGCGAACCTTTTCATTCTCGCGCACTTTGAGAAGAAATTAAAACGGAACGGCAACAGCTTCTTTTAAAGTTGACGGCTCTTACGATACCACTATTGGATTCACCTTAGTTGAGCTCGCAGCATCTCTCCCGCTGCCCCTTTTCGTCCGATTAATTTTGAACAGCTCTGACACTGCCTTTAGAAGGTCTCAAATGAAGATTTTTTTTTATACAAAGATGGGCCAGATTTCTTCATCTCTAAATAATTAAAAGGAACTTTGAAGATAATAGACATCTTCAGAGAAGGTAAAACTGGATGTTCAACCTTGATTTCACAGCACACTGTTTTGTTCTCTCTCTCTCTCTAAAAAATAAAGAACATAAACGCGAACATTTCAATCTCGACTGATTAAAGGGTCACATGGTCATTCAGTTTTCAAAGGGCGTCCGCTATTGCTTTTAATTTCTGGTTCAGTGAGGTCTGTATCTCTTAGTCATCTTTGCCCGAAGCCAAGGCTGCTTATTGGTATTGTTTCTGTGCGCTGTTTTAATACCAGAGGCGACCATTCCACTTGTGTGATCAACAGCTCAACTTCAAATATTTTACATAAATTCTGAGCAATCTCGCTATCATTATTAAATTCTCTACACGAAATTTCCTTTGTTGTTCATCGAGAAATTAAAATAATTATTTCAATTAACAAAATAGTAATGGGTTATCTGGTTTAAACTGGGTGAATATGCTAATAACGGTAATTATCTACTTATTGCAATGTGTAAATATTATTTATGTTGTTAACGAGGTTTAAATATGATTTCATTGTAATTTAAAAAATAGGAAATTTCTGAAATTAAATCGTACGAGTAATTTAATGGAAATTCCGCTTTAAATGATCATCAGATGAAACTATTTGGCATCATTTTATATTAAGAAGACCCTGCTGAAAAATACAGGTATCTTCTGATTAACAGTAGAGTAATCATGGAGATAAAGATGATGAACACACATGCTAAAAGAGAAATTGGCAATTTTTAAAGTAACACAAATTTTCGTCATACATTCATTTTTTTAAATAAATTTTTATAAATGTTTTTACTAATTTGAAACACGAAGAAGTTGGAAAAAGTTTTGAAATGGAAAAAGTTAAATTCGAATTTTTAAATAATTCGCAGGGGTGCACTTGATGCATTCGGTTTGGCTAGGTTTTAGGAAAGAGTGAGCGAAGAAACCGAAATGTTTAACGTGGAGGATGTCTTTTTGTCCAGAGACATAAGGCGTAGTCAAAGAGCTTCCGGAATTGTGGTATATTACTATAATGGTAGCAAACATAAATATGCCTATCTGATCATCTTAAAAGAGGAGTCTTGCGCACAGACACACATGTTACTTCAATCCTGTCATTGTTGAAAATCTTGTTTTGGAATCTTCTGGAGTTTGATCATAGCATTCGAAACTTTTCCCTTTAAAGCGTTACCGTTATGCAGAAACCACTCTCCTCTGAACGGCATCATGTAACCGCAAAATTCCACGTAAAAATGATTAGTAGCAGTCCAACCTCTGCATACTGTTCGAACTGCAACATTGTGCCAAATTAACAATAGTCAAGTATAATAGAATGACATTGCACGCCGAAACTTGTCCTTGTCTGTCAAAATTGCGAGAAAACTATTAAGTTTCCACCACAACATTTCGTGCGCTATCTTATCTCTCATTCTCCGTCTGCAAGGGAATTTCGGGGACTTTTGCTTGCTTCGTATTAATTACCAATAAAAAAGTAGAATGGCTCAGTTAGGTTGTTTACATGGTTGTTTATTGACTGACATTATCTGCTATGTTCATAGGAAAAGAGGTTAATTTCTGTATTACAAGCTGCGCAAAAACCCTTCTGTGTTGCTACCAATACAAACACTTTGGTGGTTTGTATTTCTTTAAACTGTTTGGGGAACGGAGATGACATTTACTAAATCGAGACGTATTAAAGTCAGTTAAAAGCAGATGAAACATGTTAAAAGACGGCATCTAAAGGTGACTTAAGCAGATGAGAATGGCCTGATCCTTACGCTAGCCTTGAATACGTTGACATGGGAAAGATGGCTTCAATACGTCAATCTTATAAATTGGCTTCAATACACAGTTTGTCCACTGGGAAAGATGGCTGACGAGAAATAAAATAAAAGACATTTTTTATTTTTAGTTTACATTACCTTTTATTTAAAATAGACTCCTTCTGAGTCAATACAATACAGGAAGTGGTTGTAAAAAGTTTTGAAGCACTCCTGAAATTCGTTCTTCGGAATTGTCTCTAAAATCGACGTTGAAGGCTTCTGGACGTCTGAAATCGTGTCGAAACGCTGTCCTTTCACCGCTAACTTCAGTTTCGGAAGTCGCCAGAAGACGCAAGGAGCCAAATCAGGCGAAAACGAGCGTGTGTTAGAGTACCACGATACTTTTTGGCCAAGAAATCGCATACAATCTTGCTTTTGTGTGCCTGTGCAACAAAGACGATGTCCCTTGTTCCCAGTATTTAGGTTGAGCCCGAAGAATCCTGGGCTTGTAGACGCACAACGATCATTTCGAAGAATTTCAGCCACTTTTTAAGCATTTTCTTCAGTTCGAACTGTCAATGATATTCCTGGCCATTGATCATCTTCAATGCTCTCTCTACCATCAGGAAATTATGCAGGCCACTTAAAAACGTTCTTACGACTCACTGCTTCACTACCATAAAGAGTTTGTGGCACTTTTACCCAATTTAATGTTGTTCCATTGTTCCTTTTTCGAACGAAGTTCAGAAGATACAGTCATTTATTACGTCATTACGAATGAACAAGCAATGCCAGGCTCTGAAACTTTTACAGAACATAGTCGAAATGTGTAGCTAGTTAACTCTCTATTCATCCACGGATTGCGATGGTGGTTACGCGAAAATAATGTCAGTCACCTTTCCCATTGGATAGACTGTGTAAGCTTTCCCAAAATCTTATAGGGATGTGGCTGTAATTGTCCTTTCTGCTTAGACATATATTGCTTTAAAAACTCTTTATGAGTAGATCTTTAATTTTTAAATACTTAAAAATGTTTAGTAATAAAACAGAGCGTTGAAAGATAATCGCTTAGGTGCTGGATCTCTGCAATGAAACGTAATTCGTTGTTTTAAAAACTGGCACTTTTCAGCAGTTTTGTTTAGGGTACGAAAATAAGGAGTACACATGAACACACCCTGCAAAACTTGAAAATGATAGTGTTCAATCACATTATAATGACCACCTCCCCAAACTGACGTGGACACTCATCACATTTAAAATATATAAGGCTTTATATTTGGCATCCATAAACAAAGGGTAAGGTACGCAATTAGGGCATGATTATCATGATTTGTTCGTGAGATGGCATTATTTCGCAATTCACGAGTTTTGTGAAATCTCGCGCTGCAGTAATGAAAGTGCATCGAAAATGGACAGACAGAGCAAGTGTGACAACCTGCCTTACCAATTCTTGAGCCTCTATATAGCCTCGTATTTTGACCGGGGGGGGGAGGGGGAGGTTGATACCAGAATTGTACGCGAGTTCGAAGAGAACGATGAAGACTTCACCATAAACAGGGTGAGGCATTTATCTTGAGACAACTGAATATATCGGAAACTAAGTATTGTGCGAAAAAATGTCCAAAATCAAAAGTGAATTATTTCGCGGGGGAAATTCATTAGATAAAAATTCCCCCCCCCCCTCTTGTGAGGGGCGCTAGGGTGAGGGGTAACTTTGAAATCTTAAATAGGAACCCATATTTTTAATTATAGGGGGTATATTCAGATTGTACACAATATTGGAGAAATGTTTTATCCTTGGTGTTTTTTCAATTGATGCAACCGTTTAGGAGATAGAGGCCCTCAAAGTGTGGAACTTTTAAAGTTTTGAACCCAATTTTATCGATGAAGACAAAGAGATAGAGAGTGGGTCTTACAGACATTCCTAATTTATTTTTTGATGGTCTTTAAGAATCCGAAGTCAGAATTTCAAAAATCCAATATTTGTCAATACACAGGCATAGACTCTGTCTCCATAGGACTGCTGCCCCCCCCAAAGTTTACTTGTGCACTAAAAAGTTTTGAATTTTTATAATACGTTAACAATTTTTGAAACTATCGCTATTGTTATAATATCATTTAACAAATCTTTATTCTTATAAATTATATTACCTGGGATTTCCTCAATTAAATATTGATAATATAAGTCTCCATTTAAACTCACATTTATTAATAATTTTTTTATTGCTTCTCCAATCAGTTTTGTTCCTGAGCATGATTGGGCATAATGATTTTCAGTGCCAATATCATTGCAAAGAAATCTCATTGCAGACAAATGGATCCTCTGCCAAGGAAACTAAACCTACTTTGGGATACACTGCATTCTGCATGGTCATTCATATAGAAACCCTCCAGTGTCTTATTGAGTCCCATAGCGGCTGGCATGCGTTACGTGCTGCCAGAGAAGTAAATTTTGACTGTTACGTTGGTGGTCATAATAATGTTACTATATACTGTATATTAGAAATGAGTAATTCATTTATTCAAAATCTAAATACTTAAAAGATTAAGAGCATTCTAAATTATAAATCTTGTAATGGTATCTAAAAATTCTCATCTTCTGACATTCCTCAGTTCTTCAAAAAATTAAAGTTTCATGCAAGAGTTTTTGATATTAGAAGATCATCATAAGTTCCTACCGTAATTTATGTAGCTTTAGTGATTCTGAAAGCTGAGAATTTTATATTAACAATCTAGATAATGTGATTAATATTTTCCTGTAGGCGTATCTATAAAAGGTTTTGTATCGAGTTACTCTTCACTTGATAGGATTCGATTATCACAATTGAGTTTCTAAAATTAAACTAAGTATCGGTGATTTATGAATTTGCTGCTAAACTCTCTGGATATGCTAATATACTCATTTCGCTATTAATCATGTTGAAGCTTTTGTTTTGTTAATTTTCTTAATTGAAAACGCACTGCAGAATCGATATTCACTTTTAATTAGAAGTCGACCTTATTCGCTGTATAGAATTTGCCAACTGGGATCAAAATTGGGGTATATTCATAATAATATGGATTTAATTTTCTTTCAGACGTCAAATAATCAAATGGCTAATTATGGCTTCTCTGAAGACTGATTAATTCAGGGATCGTCTGGTAAAATAACAGTAAAGGCTTCACAGAAATATTGGCTTTATATGAGCAATTGATTAAAAATACAGGATGATTTGTCAATTCCTTGAGTGGATGACCTTAACGAACGTCCGTCGCCGCTTGTCAACATTAGTATCCGTGAGTCTCACGCAAGATCAGAGGGTTGTGGTCCTCGACGCTTATTTTATTGCAAAATCATGTCAACGTTGCGTATATATATTTCAATATGTCTTTTTTCAAGAAAAACAACACTCTAAGATCTTACCCAACGTTTCCATTACACTGTTAGTGCACAGAAGCGGGCGATGTTTGTCGGGTCCTGCAATGCTCTCCCAATGTACTTCGACCGTTGTTACAGCTTTTACAGTAAGAACGTTCAATCCATCTATGAGTATACAGGGTTCGAGCAGCGCAAAAGCTATGCCCACCTTTTTACATGATTATTCTTTTCAGTATTTATTTTTTTATTTTATAACTACAAAACCAAAAAACCGTGGAATCCTGAAGACGTTATCCCTCCCCTGCCCTAGGATTTTAATTAAGTGAAGAAAATCTGAAGAGCTGGCCCATCACTAGCCGGGATGAAAATTAAGTGAAGACCAATTTTAAACCTTTTATGAATTCTGATTTTGAAAATTTTTATACTGTAAATAAATCAGGATGCCAAATTTGGAGTCACTTGATTTTGGGTGAAAAATTGATTGCAGGATTTGAACGAAAAAGACCGAAGTTTTGAGTTAAGTAAACGTGTGAAAAAACGTCTCGCCTGTACGAAAGATTTAGAAGATACCTCGCATTATGTTCTCATTTAGAATACCCACTGCAGCTGCAGATAATTTTAAGGGATTGTAAAATTGATGTGAATTTATTGTTCAAGTGCAAAGTGAATTCCGCCATCGGTTGAACAAACAGCTTCCTCGTCATATATAAATTTAGAGTGGTATAAAATGTTCGTAAGAAGATGATTCACAGGTCCCATATTGCAGCACACAAAACGACATCTCGTGTGGCGTCGCTATTTTTCTATGTACAAGAAACCACGCCTCTATGTGGCATTAACTAGAGCTTCTAGGTGGACTTTTAAAATTTGAACTCTATCCACTGATGCGTGGAATGTGTTTCTGTCTTTAACAGTTTATTTGGAGTAATCGAAACCTGCTTGATCTTTTTGAATGTCTATACAATGAACATGAATGTTCAATGAATGATGCTACCGAAGTAATCTCCGAGTAAGCCCACGGTACATATCTAGCAATTGAGAAGGTGATATGCTTCATCTCTCGTCGAAACGCCACCAGAAGGTCCTCTTTGTTCGCATAGTGTATATCAGAAAACGGCTTATTTACTTTGGGGATCAGAAGCATATCCAACAAGCTTTCAAACGTTGCATTCTGGAATCGTAGTGTTGTCGTATGTTAGGCGGTAAAGAAATGGTTGCCATAAATTCCATCATGACCTCGTATACAAGCTGGTCCACCGAAAACGAAACGGGCATGTTTATTTGGCATCTAAACCTCAGTTATTCAAGAAAAGTTAGGACACGTCAACTTTACTTGCTAGTAGGACATGTTAATGGCTATTTCTATTCTTTTAACTTTATCCCCAAAAGAGAAGTTACTTTATGAAAAACCAATTTCTAAATATACACTATTTGAAAATCTGAGGGATTCTTTAGGTGACAGCGTTTTAATTTTTGAAATTGATTATCAACTTAAGAAAAAAAAGCCCTCAATTTAATGAACAATCACCTTAACGTCTCAGCGTATTCAGCATTAGAAATGACTATCGTTTACCATATTGCATGTACATCGGGGGACGCCCAACGGATTTTTCTAAGTACTTAATTTAGAGATGAACTGATTGTTGGATAAAACTATTGTTAATATAAAATTTTGAATTTTTAGTACAATATGAAGTAACATTTACTACTGGAAAATGAGTGGATTTTTCATACTGCGTTCAGTGGCTTTGGTTCGCATTACGAAGAAAGGAAGAGGATTTTGTAAACATGAAAAGACGCCCAATCGAGAACGTGTAACTTAGCAACGCCAAACTCTGGCGGCCTATTTCGTAGGCATTTTGGATGGCCATATCAGCTCCATTTCCTTAAGTAGAACTGCTTTCTGAATTTCACATTAATATTTCAAGACTCGAGAATGTGAAATTGCCTTAGTTTCAGTCTGAGACAAAGTGCTGTGGCGCTTGTTGTCCTAGACGCTTTGTCTTCTTTTTGGAGGACGCACGCGACGGGGGTCTCCTCCGACTGCGTTGCCGAGCGCGCGCGTAAACCCCGAATGTCACAGTAATCTTTTAATGAGTCGAACTCGCGACATTTTAAAAGCATTTTCGTGTCTTTTGAACTACGATTAGCTTTGTCGGTGATTTTGCACGGTTCTCCGGCCTCAGAGTGCAACTATAATTTGATAAAGTATAAACTGATTTGACAAGAACGGCGCGTGTAAGTTTAAGGAAATAATTGTTTGCTTCCAGAAGTGTGTCTGAGATTTTATTAATTTTCTAAGGAAGCCAGATTGTTGCTGGCAGTGTTAGAGATTCTCTCGTTTGATCATAGAGGAGAGAGAGAAAAAAGGAGAGATTTTAGCAGCCTATCAGACGGCGGAGTAGGAAAAAAAAATGAAGGCCATAGACGAGTAACATGGCGGCCTTAAGACGACGTTCGGACTTTTTTGTGATTGATGAGCTAGTTGTCTCGGAGTGACTGTCCGATGGATCCGCTCTCGGCTAGAAAAAGGAGAAGCGAAGCTTGGGGGGGAGGGGGAGGAGAAAAGACAGAAGCGAGGAGGAGAGAATTGTCTTTCCCGAGTCTCTCGCACTCTTTTCTTTCCATCGCTTAAATCCCAATCTAAATGCAGGCTAACTTTGCAAGTGCTGTGTGCCAGTCGTGCGAAAGGATTTGTTCCCAGCCTTTCGATAATGCAACTTTCGGGACGGCTTTTGCGACTTGGCTGCGCAACCGATGCGTTGCTTGCGGCCAATAAAAGAGGAGGTGGGGGGGGGGGGGGGTGAAAAAAGAGCGGACTTCCCTCCACGTTCTCCCTGTGTGTCTTTTTTTTTCCTTTATGTTTGGAGGTCAATTTGAATCCACCCTCAACGACGCGAACGAGGGCCTCGTTCCAATATTGTATTTTGTTCCAAATTAGGACAGAGGGTTCGGATTTTCAGAGATAGTCGATTTTTATCTTCCTTCCTGCCTCCTTATCTTTTTTTCCGTTCAGCCATTTCCAACTCGCCGTTAATATTTATATATTATTTGAATAATTCTGATCGAATCAAATAACCATCTTAAACATATTATTTCTCTCCAAATTCTTAAATTTTTCTTTCTTCTTTTTGTTTTTTTATTCTCCAAAAATTTCGCCTGTGAGACGACTCTGACGCATTAAGGCCGCTTGGCTGGCTTCCAGTTTAATTTGAAGATATTGGACAAAAAAAACTTACTCCGATTTTTCTGCTCATAATCATAAATAACGTTGTTGGAAACAGTGAAAAAAAGATAGTTTTGAAGATTTTCTTCTGTGTTTGGTATCTTTGCTGACATGTTAAACTATAAATTAATTGCATCTCAGCTCAATTCATGAAATTCTAAAATGTTGAAGAAAGTGAATTTTTTAACCTTCAATATAAATACAACAAATAAAGTATATTTTAATTATTAGCTCTTAATAATTAAAAAAATTCACGTATTAAAAGCCCCAGCGTCTATTTTTGAATAACTTTAAATATTTATTTCCTTATTTTCATATGAAATAAAAGAACGAAGAAACAGAAAAGTTTAATTATTTAGAAAACGAGGTCAAATTAAAAATTATTATTTTTTTTATTTACGCATATTTGTCTTTATATTAAAACGCAATTACTTGATAGCCTTAAATCAAAGTTGGATCTTTAAATCTTGGTCGTTATAGATGATCTTTTGTATTATTGACAAAATTACCCCCAGAAATGTCTTGAAAAATAACAAACCCGGCAACCGTTTCAGCAATTTTTCAGTTTTTCAAGGCTGACAGGAGTTAAATTTAATAAGAGATTCAGCTTGCAATAAAATGCTTTGGATTACATGTAGTTAAAATGTTCATCTTAGGAACCATGCAGTTAAAGGATAAGGTCTTTCATAACAAATTAATAATTTATTGTGTGTTTGTAACAAACACTTGGTATAGCTGATGATTTCTTATCTAATACGATTAATATAATCCTGAAATGAATTGTTTAATGATCAGGATTTTTGATTGCACTGGCAACAGTCGCGGATGTTTTATCAGCAAAATCAATACCGTAAACCGGGGTTATTTTGCAAGCACGTGGGCAATTTTGCACAAGGGAACGCCAAACATTTGCTGTTCTTATTTTGTGTTGAATGATTTTGGTTTACAATAAGATTGTATTAAAGTGTTAAATACAAAGTCATTCAACACAAAATAAGTTCTTTGAGAGCATCCATACAATAATGATTGTCGAAATTGGGTAAAAGGTACGTGGTTTAGTGGTACTATTATGGTCCATTGGAAATTGATTATTTAAGGTAATAACGTTGATTTCATTCTGTCTTCTAATAAACAATATGAGAAACACAAACCTTATAATTAGAAATTCTTATTATATTTTGAAATTTAATTCCTGTTAATTTTGAAAAAAAAAGCGGAACTGCCGAAACGGTCGTCGGCGTTTCAGTTAAAGTGTCTCGACTAACGCTACTGATCTTGTTGATGATACAAAATTTGCTGAAACATAGGCAAATGAAATTCTTTTGATTATTTTACGAAATCCCTTCAAAATAATCGATGCTTTAACTGTATAATTAACAATATTTATTTATTTAAAAGTTTGCATCCTTCGAGATACGTTTTATAATACGTATAGTAGTCACGTTTACGGTGTAGTAATTTGACAACGCATAGTTGAGCAGTTTGGTTTCTTACTGGTGATTGATACAATTCTGTTAATTGCATTCTACACTACGTATTCAGTTAATCAGGATGTTTTCCATGAAATAACAGTGTTAAAGGGAAACATCCACTCAGTCTCGTTGAAATAATCATGGGTGGAGTAATTTTAAATTTTTAAGAGATTCCGTCTATGATGAACCTTTTTAATCTAAGACACAAGACGAGTAGATGTCTATTGTCCTTCCAGAGCTCTGTGCAGCATTTTCAGTGCGATTAGAATTAGATTATGCAATGTCGATAGTTTAACTTGATTATAAACTCCGATGATGGAGAAAGGTGGTCCGAATAACGTTGTTGTAAGCAACTTTAAGTTTGTCAATGAGAAATCTAGAGGCTGTTGATCATAACACGATGGTATGGTCGAGTTTTGTAACTACTACACTTCATATTAAAATAGGCAATTCTTTTACCTTTTTTTAATTTTTCCCATTAATTAGGCCACATTATTTTGCAGGCTGATCAAGCTCCCGATGTGACCTTTAAAGCAGAGTTCGTTATTAAACACAACGCGGACGCTTTATTATTAGTTTCAAGGGATGAAATTTTTAAAATTTGAGTTCGGTTTTGAATAAGAGATAAGCCATGATAAAAATACTGCGTTTTCAAGGCTGAAATATCACCCAGAATGCTGTTTGGAATTAACTTCATCATCTCGGCTATAGGATTAAAAAATTAAGAAACTGACAAAAAAAAAAAAAAGATAGCGATATAAAAAAGACTTGCAGGATGTCCATATGACTGTGTCCGTAAACCCATTCGAGAGTTGAGTTGATGGTGCTTATCATTGTTGTAGCGCCTATAAACAATCCTTTAACAACTTACTTGTATTATGTAATAAACTATCAGTTGATATATGTTTAAGAACACAGATTATCCAGCAACTCTGGCATTACAAAGAAAACAAGCATCCTTTTTATTAGATGCATGAACTCAGGGAAGCTTTTCGCTTAAAGAAAACCATTTTTTATATTCTCTACAACCTTATGTTGAAATAGATTTCGGTAATCTTAAGGAAAAATAACTTTTAAACCTCTAAAATTACAGTATAGTAAAAAAATGCATGTGAACCAATATCAATGCATACAGAAGATTTGGATTCAATTGATATTAAAAGGGGAAAAGGGGGAAAATTGCACAGTCTATGTTGCTTTATAAGCTCCTTTACCTTCATTTTAAAGCAGAAATGGTCGATTTCGCATAAACAGTTTGCATTTTATATTAATATGCATCTCGTATTGCTATCTTCATTAAATAATAAAACAGCAAATAAAACACTTCCTAAACACCATTGTTCGATATAATATTTTTACACTTCTCTTTTTTTCTTGGTTGTTTCTTAGTAATTGATATGTGCTTTCCACAGGTAATTTGATGCTTCCATAATTCCATTGACGTTGTGCAGTGAAGCTCCAATCGATTATCTTTATCTGTAGCCCAGGGGTGCGTAATATTTTTGCGATGAATGTTTCGTTCAGCTCTGCTTTGATGCTTTCAGAATCCTTTGTAAAAATCGTTTTAAGGGGCCTTCACTGATATTCAAAGCCTAATTTTAAATCTGAGTAAACGCTAACTATTCAAGCTCAAAATGGTGACAGCAATTTTTTCTCCATATCTTTGCAAACAACAGAACTCTCATCAGTAAAATATTCATAACGCTAGTTTCAGTCGCATGTAGTCTATTTATTTGGTAGATTTTTGAGATAATGGTTAGAAAATAGTTGATAGTAAGCTGAATAAAATTAAGTTTACATTGGTAAAAAATGGAACAGTTAAAAAAGTCGAATTCATATAGTTAAACAAATGAAGAAAAGACAAAGACGATTTTATATATAATGTCACATCCCCATCAAACGACAATATTTAAGCTTCGGACGCAAGAGAAGCTTCGATCCTTTGGTGTAACGAGTGAGTTTTATGTATTAACTCTAGAGGTTACTGCTTTTCAGAATTTTATCATCCGTTTTCAACTCGTGTTCCTGAGGGTAATTTTATCTGTTTTTCTTCTCTTCAACGTTCTGCTGGAATACTCTATCTATTTAAACTGATATTGATGATGACAATAGTTTTTTCAGTCTCGGTTACTTTGTGCCAGTAAATGCACTTCATTGGACATGAGCTCCAAACTACTATGTATGATTATAAAGTTCACTTGATCATTACTATCGCTGGACTAAATAATTGAATAGAGAATTTACTTTTAGGAGAGGTGAAAAGTTTGTTGATAGCACCATTGCTGCTAGCAGATTTGTGGAATCAAACTGATATTATGGTATATTTATTTCTTGATTGGTCGCACGCTGAAATTCCTCGATATTTTACCGACACATATTTGGCCCGAGTTCAACTTCACGATATAGGTTCGTCACGAATTTGAACCTTTACGTTTCACTTTTCTGTCGCATTTTCTGGCCGCGAACCACTCATAAAGACATCGATTCGGATATAAACTAAGACCATCTTTATAAGCATTCTTGTTGTGTAGCAATAAACAAATGATAAAAGTGGATAATAAGAATCGTTTTAAATGTGAGAGATGCATTTTGGCCGCCAAGTAAAGTCCGATTTGTGTCGATTGGCTTTTGTGCCTAATTGCTATCTACAGCTAGATTTAAAGCATCTACAAGCCTTCCGGAATAACAGAATAACTGTATTTTGAATTTAAAGAGTCCCCATCCTTCCGCCTTGTATATGCTTATGTAGCTAGCATTCAAAATCGATATCATCTTACGTAAATTACAAATGAATAAATTCGAAAACGTATTTCCTTAGAATTATTTTCTAAATGAACTCGATTAACTTTGAGAACAATTTTAACTTTTAAGGTGTTATACTTTATATAGAATGCGAAGAAACAGTAGCAGGTAAATAAAGGCATGCTAAAAAGAGAGAGTAAGTGGAAAAGCCGAACCAAAGCCTATAATCAATTTGTTTACATTTTGGTACTAACTTGCTTACCACCGATAAGGACACATCCTCAAAATTTGTTTTCCCTTTTCTTAGATTTATCTGCCTGCCAATAAATATCGAAAGGATAATTCTGTACAGAATAATAGTAACTCGAATCTTTGAAGGTCAAATAGCAACTCATCTGAATAAAATTGATTCACTCTGAAAGTTTGTTTCTATATAAAGGGGCATATGAAAACTTTTATATGTGGATTTTTTTAATCTTCCTATTAAGGAATTGAAGGGAATACGCACATCTGTGTTGGAACCAGGAAGCTCTTAAGCAATGTTCGTAATTAGAAGCACTGGTGGGAAGTAAATAGAGCGCCGTCGGCGGTATAGCCCTGAAACAAAACTTTCTTTTCATACCTTTTCAATATATTTTCCGAAACCGAAATCGATTCTTGTCGAGGGGAGAGAAAAACTCATAAACTCTTGCAGCGGGCTGAGACTATAGATTTCTTTTTATTCCTTGGAGGGGAAAAAAATTAAAAATGAGAAGAAGGAACCCGTATGGATTTTAGATTTCAAAGATATTTTACGAGGCGAACGTTATTTTCTTTTATATTTCGAACTTGTGATTGTTTTTTTTTCCTTCTTCAGTGTAAAATTTGGACAACAACAAAGTTAAAATAATTTTCGGGCAATGTTTAGAATTTTATCACTGTAATGCATATGTTTCGTTTTAAAATTTGAAAATTTGGGATTCTTAGAAAAAAGAGATGGCATTGAAATAAGGATAAAACATATGACTTTGCAATGTTGTGATAATTTTTTAAATATTAACAATTGTTATTAATTTACCGGCGTGTATTTAAATACACTGCTTGGACAAAAACAAAACGCCATTGAATATTCAGCATGCAAATACGAAGGACCCACCACAAGCTAATTATTTCAGTCATGTGCGAATATGCGCAGGCAATACTTCCTTTGACTTGCCCTGCATTAGTTTATCACTTCACTTGTTTGGAAGAAAGATGTCTGTGGACGCAGCACCTGATCGTGGAAAAGATGTTACCAAGTTTCAGAAGGGAAATTGTTCTCCTTTCCAAGCAGAGAAAACAAGCAAAGAGATTGCGGTGGAGTAACTGTGGTCGGAAAAAAATTCTGAATAATCGTATTAAGACTTATGGTGAAGGCAAACCAAAGTAATTCCATGTTATAACTGACGAGGAATTTTTAACGTGGGAATCAAAAGCATATCCACGTGCACAATGCGACGGGAACTTAAAGGAATGGGACTAAGCTGCTGCTCTGCCACAAGAAAACCGCTTATCAGTGAGACCAATAGGAAAAAACGATTACTGTTCGCCTGGAAGTAAAAAAAAAAAAAAATTGGGATGTGGAGTAGTGGAACAAAGTCATGTGGTTTGATCAATCCACGTTTACCCTATTCCAGAATGATGGGCGCATCAGGGTAAAAAGAGAATTGTGCACGAATCGATGGACCCGTCAAGATGGTACCCACTGTCTAAGCCTGTGGAGTCAGTGTGAAGGTCTGTGGTTGCTTCTGTTGGTCTGATCTTTAATGTTGTGAGCAATATATTGACATCAACCGAGTATTTGAATATACCGGATGACCAGTTTATTTCATTCATGAACGAGTTCTTTCCTGATGACACTGGAATATTCCAGGACGACAACGCCAATATTCACTGAGCCCGAATTGTAGCTGACTGGTTCTAATCTTATGATCAGTCATTTCAACACATCAACTCGTCCTGAAGAATCCTGATCGTAATTCTATAAAAAGTCTTTGGGATATATGAAGAGATGTAGCATAACTATAGGATCTGGATCACTGGACCACTTGGCAAAAACAAAAATAGAGGTAGAGAAGTTCCACGAACTTGTTGAATGCATGCCACGGCGAATGCGCGCCGCCATCAAAGCGAAAGGACGCCCAACTAAATAATAAACTGCGCGACTTTTTTTTTGGCTAGGCAGCGTATTAAAAGTACGTTAGTCTGGAAACTCACGTAGTTGAGTACCATTGTCCTGGAATGGATGAATACTGTTTTCTTTTAAGATTTCTTTGTTGAATGTTTTTTTCTAATGAAGACTATACTGAGATTGGGGATATTTGAATAAATTAATTCAGGAGCCAAAACTGAGCAAGAAATGTACAATTAATTTTTCGAATCACCTTCGAAGAAATGCTCAATGATAATTACTATTGACTAAATACATATATAGAAGTTGAACATTAAAAAACTAGTTTTAATGAAATGAGTACCAGTATATTAAAGCAAAAACCAGGTAGTATTAACAAAATCAAAATTTGTAAGAGCGGTTTGGATGTCTTTGTGTAATAATGGTTGCCGAACAGTATGCTATGTTCGTATTATAAAATTATTTAATATTGAAAATAGAAACGTGGTTCAAGAATTAGTCATATCAGAATATAGTAGACGAAGAAAGCTGGGACGTATGTTTTCCAATTCTGAAATCCGCCTGGTCGTGGTTTTGAATCCCGTTGTAAGAATGGGTCTGTATTTATCCCAGGATTGTATTAGATATTATTTAGAATTAATAGTCGAGCCACATTAATATGATACCAGATGAAAAACAGAATAATCGCCGCGTGCAGCACGGACAACAACTAGACGGCATGGGAGAGAGTCAGTAAAACTCTAGAAGGTGTCCACAAGTATCTGGAGTCATGCAGACTGCAATGCAACCGAAAGCTGTTAAAGGGTTCGTGGTAGACGATCCTTGGTCAAGGTTATCCCAACGATACTCCATTGAATTTAGGTTTCGGAATTAAGAGGCCAGGGAAGTACTTGGAAGCCCTCGTCGTTCTCTTCCAGTCATTCCTGGAGAATTCGTATGATTTGTGGCATTGTCTTGCTGGAATATTCCATCCGCCTTAGAGAAGACAGTCACCATAACGATAGATACGAGGGGTCTCCAGAAAATAAGTTCCGTTTTATTATGTAGGCTTAAAAAGGTGAGTAATTCGAAATCCGGTAACGTTGCGTGAAAGAGAACGGTCTTGTGAACGAATGCGGGATGAGTTAGCTCAGTTGCTCGACTAATACGGTCAGGAGAGGTAATGCAAATGGCGTCCTCCAGTTCTGTTCCCGCCACCATCGTTCCCAAGCCGCCTCGGATGGCTGTGTGCGGTGTCATTCAGTTTCTCCATGCTCGCGGTTTCAAGTCAATGGACATTCACCAACAGCTTGTTTCTGTGTATGGAGAGGATGTGATGTCTGAGTCAATGGTGAGAAGATGGGTGAGAAGATGTCGCTCGTGTCACCACTCAGCTTCTTGAGCAGTTTGGATGGAATGTTCTGCCCCATCCACCCTATAGCCCTGATTTAGCCCCTTCCGACTATCATCTGTTCCCGAAATTAAAGGAGAAATTAGCGGGAGAATGCTTCAGCTCTGACGAGGAGGTCAAGGATGCAGTCAACAACTGGACAAAGAGATGGCGGCAAGCTTTTACAAGGAGGGGATTTCAAAGATCGTTTCCAGGAATACAAAGTGAATTGAGATCGGTGGGGATTACACAGAAAAATAATACATATATTGAAGTACAATTCTTGTAAATTTCATTTTTTTTCAATAAACACTCGATTTTTTAAAAATAAACGAAACTTATTTTCTGGACACCCTTCGTAAATAACTAAATCGGGTGATAGTTCCTTTCAAGGATATCATTGGGCCCAGACCGTACCAAGAAAACTTATCCCAGGCCATAAGAGAGTCACCACCATCTTGTGTTCAGATTGTACAGGTTTAGTGGTTCTTTTCTTAAGTTTCCCGCCGAATACGACATCGTACATCCACTCGACGGAGCAAAAATCGTGACTCATCGGAGAAGGCAAGTCTTTGCCAATCACGAGAGATCCAAGTCCTGTACTGCATTGTAAATTGTAATCGTATCTGCTAATGTACCTGTATCAGCACGGGTGCAGTGAACATCCGTCTGTTTCGGAACCCCCATATGCAACAGGCTTCGCTGTATCGTCTTCGTCGACCACTTCTGTTCATCCACCTGGTTCTCGTTTGGATTGCGAATTGCCTAACTGTTGCGTATCGCTTGACTAAAAACATTTCCGCAGCTTCCCCACCGTTTATTCACAAGTGTCCAATGATGGAGCATTTCAATTACAGCAGAACACGAACAGTTTAGAAACTTCACAATTTCGGAGATGCTGCTAGTCTAGCCCGAAAGGTAATGAACGTCGTCCGATATGATAAATCGCTCGTTTTACTCAACCCGCGTGCAGACCGCAAAGTATGAGATGGTCATAATAATGTGGCTCGACCGTGTATATGTCTCACTGAAAATCAAGCCTTCATGTATAAAGCTTTCATCATGATGCCATTGCTAAATAATTTTAAACCTACGCAGTTAGTAAAAATCTCGAATTAGTCTATACCAATTTCAGAATGAATAAACTATTTCCAAAGACCACATTGCTCGAACTTATGCTGATATCTGTTTAAACTATACTACCACTATCAACCTTGAATTGTATTTGTTTTTCGTTGTTGGGAAATTATGAAATTACTGTGGTCTACTCTAGTCTTTCTGATTTAAAAATGTTATATTCATTTCTTATACACATTTTAGGAAGTTTCTATTTGACTGTCTATTGAACTACCATTTGCGAGAAGCGTTTTTTAGTGTTCAGATTTTTATAAGATCTGTTACCCAACAATTATCTTTAACGGATTCAGTATAGTGATTTTATTAAAAAAAAAACAACTAGATAAGAGAATATCAACGAAAGACAACAAATATTAATGAGTCGTTGAAATTTTTATTAAACTTCCTTTATAGCAAATTTGATTTAGTCTACATGGTCAGCCCATGAATGATCAGCCCTACAGTACGATGAAAAATGCCCAATTCTTTAAAGTTCGCCGCCTGATAATGGGCGTATTTATATGGTCTGATAAATTTTTCATTCGTGAACTGAATTTGTGTTTCAATATTGTTTAGTAACTTTTAATTTTTACATAAAAGGAAAAATTCCTGTATTACATAGTTTTCCCACCTCTCGAGTTCAATTTATTAAAGATTTTTAATCGCAATTTGTTTTAATATCTGTGTTCTTGGGTAAAATATGAAGATAATTTTTGAGAGAGCCACTGGGAAAATTGTTGGCGTCTTAAGGCAATAAATTAGTGTTGCTTCAAGTATGATGAAAATGAGATGAACATAGTTGAAATTCCAGAGACATTTGCCCCAGAAACCTCTTCTAATGAAAATCAAGAGGAGTCTGACTCTCTCTCCCCCCCCCCTCGTTCTTCTTCCTTTTATATTCATTTTCGGCGCATTTTAGCCACCAAAACCCTTCCGCCTCTTACGCATGCTCTGCCCTTCCATCCATTACAGAATCGTCGTCACCTAAAACTATTCGAACACTTTATTCCTCCGTTCGTTATTTTCATTTTAATGACTCCAGACAATCAAGTAATTACATTGTCTTAGAAGGACACTTTTAACGTATTATCAGGTAATTAAAAAATAATTGGCCAGCGGTTTTAAAGTGGAGCCGCTGAAAGAAACTTACCTGTTTGCGGTATGTAAAGAAATTCTTACAAAATTAACTTGTTCCCTTTGTTAAACTTCTAAATTTAATTTTAGTTTGCATTCCTTTTTCATTGGTAATAGCTGTTGTGAGGATAATCAAAGAAATATATATATATATATATGAAGCAATGAATACAATTTGTTTGTGTGTTTGTTTCTTATATAGATCTACAGTTTTATTCCAATCTTGATGAAATTTTGCACACTTGATCTTCAAAGCAAGAGGAAGGTCACTGTCTAATGTGGCAGCGCATACTAATAGGAGGTATCTCAACAATAAGCCGGACAAAGCAAGGCAAAGTTTGTGCAACAATAAGCCGGACAATAGTGATAGCAACACAGAATTCTGAAGATAATATGATAATAAATATAAAAATTAGAGAGAATGTACCAGGTTCAACCAATCAAATAGTTATATGTAATGTTCATTAAGACAAGTAAATTAATCTCAAGACTGATCTTTTTTTTTCTCTCATTAATATCATGATTATTTTATAGTAATGTAAATTTCATTCAAAAACATATTTTGAGGACACAAAACTTACATGTTTAGGTCGAGAACTACCCTCTTATAAAATGTAATGTTCTTCGGGCTTTCTAATTTCCTGATCATAATTATCAACTTTCGCGTAATACTCGTCTGCATACAGTTGGAAGGGTATTTCTCGTCTGAGAATCAGTGAGAAGCCGTCGGAATTTATAACAATACTGTGCATAGAATTCCTGTCCTTCGGGCTTTTCTTAGAATTGATAGTTATTAGGACTTAACATTTTCTTGAAAATCGTTAAAAATGATCCGTAACTGGAGATAATGGAGAGTTAGCAACTGTGGAAACTGTGGAAAGGCAGCAAAGGAAGTAGTCGCTTCTCTCGGCGCTGTATCGGTTTCGCCAGCGCACTGCTGCAACTGAGCAAGTGGTGAGTGACCCAGTGGTCATCGAAATTCCCAAACGGCCGTCGACGATTCAAGCGTGTCAACAGAAGAAACGGCGATCGCTAGACCACACCAATTGAAGAATGCCCAAGTTTTGCTTGAAGACATCGAGAGCAGAGTGCAAATTGCAACAACAGATTTTCAAGTAGCGAATAACCCCACTGAGATTGTTGGAATTGCAGAGCACACAGGCACAACAGATCATATACATCTACCGCCATCCAAGAAGAGAAAAAGCAAGCTCCATGAAAGAAATTGAGACCGCCTATCGAATAAATATGAAGAGGAGTCAGCCACGCAATGAAAAACAAGACATCAACGGCATATTCGAAATCGTGCGATTTTTGATGAAGTAGCCATCAACCGGATTGATGTAGTTGCATTGGCGCTTGGGGGTTGCATTTCTGTAGATGCATTAAACAGAAACTCTCCTGGCATGCAAGATGCCACTGATCTAAAAGATATCCGAGAACCCTGGTAGAGCAAACTATAACGGGCGAATATAAGTATCTGATGTATCGTCGATCTTCACCACAGCAAAGCAAGTTCACATCTAAAGTTAAATTACGTGGCCAAGAAATTATTTAGACTAGCTTTGCCCGCGACTTCATTTACGTAGAATTGTTGAATTTTTAGATGAATGAATGATTTTTAAAGGTCAATTTTTGAAGATTTCTTATTCTTTATCGGTTGTTTTTGGTATTGAAAGTACACAATTTTAATAATAAGGGTGTTTTCCATTGAAATTTCAAATTATCAATATATTTTGTTCCCATGGGCTGGCTATCGTGAAATAAAGCCTGTAAAATTCCACAAGCTCTCCCAAAAGCAAGTATGCCGCGAGCGAAATAGAGTAATTACAGTCAGAGCCAGGGCTGAAGAAACGTCAGATCAAACTATTGTTTCATTTTCATTCTTTTTCCTCCCACTTTCAAAACCACATCCATTATTGTACACATTTTTTTCTCCCACTCGCTCAGCTATACACGACATTCCAACGCGAAGCCGGCATAGAACTGCTAGAGGGCCATAGTTGCAGGGATTGGGAGCATTTTAAAAGAATTCTTTTCGGATTTTCATTATGAATTTTTACTGTTTTAATTCTAAACTTTTTTATGTGTTCATTTTTTACTGTATATTCACATTCAGATATTGCAAAATTTCATCAAAAAGAGCCCGAGGAACGCCGAGGATACCAGTTAGGCAAATAATGAGTAAAACTAAGATATATATAGAATATATAAAGAAGAACTGACCTTATGATCTCTGGATACTTGTATATACGAGTATATCTGACTTTATGAACTGACCTTATGATCTCTGGATACTTGTATATACGAGTATATCTGACTTTATGAACTGACCTTATCTGGCTGTAATACTCGTAGATGAAGGAAGGATGCCACTTTTCCTGATGAATCATACTGATGATGGCCACCTGGTAGCAGAAATGTATACATCTATGACTATTAAAACTCTTTTGTGGAAAAGTGGCATCCTTCCTTCATCTATAAATAATAAGTATATAAGGCAAATAATGAGTTCTAGCAAAATGTTCTCATTTATGTTGAAAAAATACATATATTATCAAAAATACATGTATGTCAAAAATAATTCAATAGGATGTAAATAAATAACGTGAAGGAAGACAACAAACTTTGGCGAAAATGTCAGTCAAGTTACGGTAATTGATATTTTATTATTTTATCTGTAGTCAAGCATGTAAAAATTATGTTTGTGGAGTCTGAAAGCGAACTAGCATATTTATTTATCGTGCCCTCTAATGTCTGGAATCACATATGCATTCATTTATAATAAATAAATTTTCCGTTGATAAAATTTTAATATCCAGGTAGGTTTCATGCATCAAAGCACACTTTCGTAAAAGGAATCATTCGGTAACCTAACCTTCACTTGAAACATATGTTAATTCTGCCCCCTTTAATAACTATCTGTCTACCTTCAAAAGAAATCACTGTTGCAAAAAAAAAAGATTGAGAAAATAAATGAAAATTTTGTAACTCTACATCTCCTTGATATAATAATAAAATAAAAATAAAAAATAAAGGCAGTAGCGAAAAACTCTGCGTTGTTCGTGTCTATGAACAGAATATTGAGTAGCATGAAAAGATTGAATTTTCGTGATATTGACGGCTGAATAATTGCGACTTAAACCATTAGATGGAAGGGAAGTGAGAGAAGACAAAAGCGCCTCTGAAAGATAGAAGTTTAGGAAGGATGGAAAAGACTTGGTGTGTAGTTGTCGGTTAAAAAAAATGTTGGCAAGAAGGAGCACAAGAGAAGAGCGAGAGAGAGAGAGAGAGAGAGAGAGAGAGAGAGAGAGAGAGGGGCGATGGAAGAAGGAAAAGGAAGGCGTCTTTGTTTTTCCCTCGGAAGACAGGAAGTGGAAGACGGGGAGGGGTAGGGCGTTGGGAGCCCTGAATTGGCAACGTCAGCCGGTGACAGGACGATCGAAGCAGTCGGAGAACTCTCTATGATATGACAATCAGCCGACTCAAGAAGAAAGGCCATTATTTTAAATTGTTTTGTCGCATTGAAATGATACAAGTGATGGCAGGGAAGCAGAATCTTTCACTGCCACCGCCTAGACAGATAACTCAACGAGCAAAACGCTGCTCTTGCACCTCGTGTATAGCGAATTTTTTTTCCCTCTCCTGTCTCCGCCTTCTCTTCTTTACTGTTAGTCTGACGAATATCATCAGTGTTCGCTGTAGGTAAGGGGAGGAAAAACGATTCCAGCCTTGTTTTCAAGACGCCTGCAAAAAATATCGAGTAACAAATCATTTCCGATAATTCATTTTTTGAGAATTATGAATCCATTTTGGATATCCGGTAAAAGTGCTTCAAAAGCAATACGCTAATCCATAGAACACATCCGAAGGCAATTAAGAGATTAGCTTTTGATGTGGAAATAAAATTTGAGTTTTTGATAGATCAATAAGAAAAAAAAATGCTTCCTTTAGGAAATGAATGTGATATTAGGACTCCGTAATAGATGCTTATCGGGGAACTTTCTAAAAAACTATTTCGGTTATATATGAAATTTGAATATATCATACAAATGAAATCCGATATAATTGAAAGATTATTCTTAACATCTTACAAAATATCACTTAACGGCTTTTTTTCATATCAGATTGTCTTCTTTAAGTTTAGATAACGAAAATTTAGTTGACTAACTTCCAAGGAAATTTGCTTTGGTTCAACTAAATTCCTTTATAGCGAGCTCCAAGTTAGGTTCAAATTTTTCCGCTCTATTGAAATTTTATTGTAATGAGATTGTTATATAATCTCTCCTTAAATTAAACTGTCAGATATTTATTAAATTTCAGTTAATCTCTTATGTAAATAATCATAAACCACGAGATTGCTTCGATATCGTTCTAATTATGACAGATTTGACCCTTATCTCCCATTCTCATCGACAACGTTTATGATCGATTTTTCCTCTGTTTAACAATAAAAAGTTATCGTCTATCATTAACATTCTTTGTCTAAAATAATATTTTTATACTAAAATAAAAATTTAATGGTCGAGAAGAACTAAAATTACTCAGGAAAATATGATTTTAAAGAATATAAAGAAAACTTATATTTTTAGCTATATGCGGATATATTCAAAATAAATTTGTATGTGTTTTTCGAATTTAATTTACTATTGCATATTAAAAGAAGCAAATATTAGAAAAAATGATCAAACTTACATTTGTTAGCAAAAGTTAAATAATTACAAAGTTAGAATACGCCAGTGTTTTGTGGTCGTCCGCTTCAAACTTGTTTTTTTTGCCGCCTAAAGGTCGATTACAACGATATCATCGGAGTGGCCTTTTCTATTAGAAAATATGCTTCCGTTACTTTCGGTAACTCCGTATCTTTATCCTGCAAATCATAATTAAAATGTAAAAATAAAGGAGATTTATAGAACTTTAGTAAATATGGAACATCCAGCTCATCCCATAACCTGTTGGTTGATAAAAAGTGATTGGGACAGAGACTTGCATATAATCTCCAGCCGCCTATTATAATATCGCCTTGTCGTAGCTCTATAACATACTCAACTATCGTAAAGTTACGAATTTAATGCACAGTCAAATTAATTTTAGACCTGATGACATACAGGGTCGGGATACATTAATATGACCACCTCTCCTCGAACATGTTGGAACGTCCCATGGTATGCAGATGAAAAAACATTGCATATCATTAAAAGCTGACAACCGCAGACGTGTAGTAGCATCCATTAACACAGCAATTGTCACCGTCAATGATCTGTCGGACCTCCAAAAGGGGATGATCATTGGCTATCGGGCCAAGGGGGGTAGCATTTCAGAAACTGACACCTTTGTGAACTGCTCTAGGGCTGCCGTTGTGAAGGTGTACCGCGACTGGAAGAACTAGACAGTTTTGAGCAACCGAAGAGGTAACTGTGGGGCCCCACGGGCCATCGACCGTCGGTTACGGGCCATCGACCAATCGGCGTGCCACTGTTGAGCAACTGACACAGCAAATGAACAGTGGGACCACTAGGCGTGTCAGCACCAAGACAGTGCAACGATCCCTCTTGAGGTTGGGGCTCCGGAGCAGGCGTATGATAACAGCACCCATGTCGACGCCTGTGTATCGCCGAAAACGCCTCCAATTCGCAATGGACTATCGCCATTGGACTTCGGCCGAGTGGCAAAGGGTTGCTTTCTCTGACGAGTCGCGGTTTCTGGTGAACAGAGTGGACGGACGATGGAGAATTCGCCGGGAAGCATCTGGGAACAGGCATCCCGACACAATCGTTGGCAGAAGACAGGCTGGTGGGGAAGGTGTGACTGTTTGGGGGATGTTTTCTTGGTATGGTCTGAGTCCACTGATACCGCTGGGTCCACTGAATGCTGTTCATTACCTGACGATCGTCGCAGACCAGATCGTTATCTTCATGTCGACAGTGTTTCCTCAGGGTGATGGCACCTTTCAACAGGACAATGTTCCCTGCCATACTGCCAAAATTGTTCACGACTGGTTCGAGGAGCATCAGGATGAATTCAAGCTACTCCCATGGCCAACAAACTCCCCGGACCTCAACCGCATTGAACATTTGTGGGACCATCTCGATCGCCATGTCCGCAAGCTGGACCTTCCACCATGCACGGTGATGGAATTACGGGATGCACTGATCGCCGAATGGTCCCAGATACCTGCAACCACCTTCCGAGGACTTATTGACTCTCTGCCACGCCGACTAGCTGCTGTGCTTGCCGCCAAAGGTGGATATTCCGGATACTAGCAGGTGGTCATATTAATGTCTCCCGATCCCGTATAACTTGCGTTTTTATCCCTTTCGGGTGCATCATTATTAATAAATATATAGTTATAATTTTATAACGTCCATTTTACAATACAATTGGTTTATTAATGTTTAATATATAATCGATTTTCGTCCTTTCGGACATCATC